>LR751376.1:0-30559 GCA_902729485.2 Mus minutoides | reverse complement strand
TAGTTAGTTCATGGTTATTCTTCCACCTAGAGGGTTGAAGACCCCTTCAGCTCCTTGGGTACTTTCTCTAGCTCCTTCTTCCTTGGGAACCCTGTGTTCCATCTAATAGCTGACTGTGAGCTTCCACCTCCATATTTGCCAGGCATTGGTATAGTTTCCCCCGAGACAGCTATATCCGGGCCCTTTCAGCACTATCTTGTTGGCATATGCTATAGTGTCTATGTTTGGTGGCTGATTGTGGGATGGATCCCTGGCAGCCGCAGTCATTGGGTCCATTCTTTGGAATTTCAGTATTTTTAATTAAAGGGTGGATAGCTGGGCGTGTTGGCACACACCTTTAATCCCAGAGGCAGGTGGATTTCTGAGTTCGAGGCCAGCCTGGCCTACAGAGTGAGTTCTAGGACAGCCAAGGCTATACAGAGAAACCCTGTCTCGAGAAAAACCATTAAAAAAATAAATAAATAAAAAATAAAGGGTGGATAAAGATAGGTGCCAAATAATGTTTAAATTCTCCATCTCATTTTAATTGTGTGTTTATCTCATGTACACTGTGTTTGCATGCCTGCCCACATGTGTGCTCTACCACTGAACTTCACCTCTGCCCTGATATTTAGATGAGTAAAATACATAGCCCCCTAGAGAAGAAAGAGGTGGACATTAAAAGCAAAAGCCGTCTATGTTTGCATCTCCATGTGTGCTCAGGAATTTTGCATGTGAGGGAACATTTTTATGAGCACTACTCTCTATAGCTTCCATATTAAAGATCATATATGTGATAGAAATGGCGCAGTATCACTCTACATGAGTTGGAGCTATCTTATTCTGCAGCAAACACCCATATCTGAAGCTTGGGGCTTACCTGGAAAGTAAGTGCCCTGAGCATTTGCTAATTAAATGACATTAAAATTTTATTAACTTTTAAAAATATTTGAATTTCATATGCTTTCTGTATAAAGAAGAGCTATGGGTTTTTGTTTGTTTGTTTGTTTGTTTTGTTTTTTAGAAAAGTAGTTCCTGGTGGATAACATAAACACTGAAGATGCTGTTTCAAGCCTTTCAAGATATATGTCCTTTATTAGTTGTTATTATAGGTGTTGGTGAATACAATATTGATTGGAGCTTTAAAAAATATGACTCTGCTGTCAGGGATAAAGCTTAGGTTGGAGATCACATAGCTAGCAAGGGATGAGCACTGGATGTGATCCACAGAACAGCATAAGGTAGTGGTATGGTTGTACAGACTAACAGTTGCCGAAGTTGGGAGCTAGAGGCAGGAGGAGATATCCAGGTGTAGAGTGAGTTTCTGGCTATCTGGAATATATAATACCCTGTCTAAATATTTTTAAAATCTCAATGTGAACATTATTAACATGGTTTGTGAGGGTCAAGGATTCAGAAAGGGTTTAACTGGGTTGTTTAGGGCTCTGGATTGCCCATGAGATTGCAATGAAGCCAAGACTTCTGAAGGTTTGCTGCAGTTTTAGGATTTGCTTATTAGGAACAATAAACATGCCAGTGGATAGGCATGGTTAACAAGGAGATGTGTGTGATGAACATAATTTACATACATGCGTGAAGATGTGAAACCCAGGATTTTGTCAGTTTAACATATTCTAGCAATAAAAAGAAACATACATTACCTCAGGAAATCTAAGTCACTCATGACTAATGTGGAGTTCATGGTTCTTTACTGAGTCTGCCCTTCACAGGACTGTGATGTCACAGGTGGCTTTCCCTTACATCTTGGCCCGGGATGGGTCTGGCAAATGAGCAAATGAGCAAACAGCTCCTTCTCTTCATTTTGGAAGTGACTACTACCACCTACCACTGCTTCTAGATTAGACCTATTGCAGAGAGTAGACAGCAAAGGGTGGTGAGTCACTGGGAGGACAGGCATGGATGAGCCAGACCAGAATTAGCATCTTCATCTTGTTAGGTGGATTGCTCAGCCACTAGTCCTATGAGGCCAAGAAGGACGAGTAAACAGTCAGATGGTTGAATGATTCTAGCTTGAGTCAAAAAATTTTATCTAAAGCCTCAACAATTGGGTACTGTTTCTTCTTATCACTAGAATGTATTAAATTGAACAATATCATGGGTTTTATTAAAGCATCTTCATGTATATCTGTAAAGTGCTTTCATTACACTTATCTCCCTTGTTACCCAGTTCTGTCACCCTCCCACCCACTAGCACATGTCTTATTCCCAATAGTCTCCCACTGTCTTCCTTCTACTTCCACGAATTGTTTCAGTGGATTCCATACAAAAAGAGAAAGTGTGTGAACTCGGCTTTCATAATCCATCTTGCTTTGTTTAACGTGGCTTCTGTTTCTATTAGTTTTCCTGCAAATGGCATTTAGCTTTCTTTACTAGCTGAGTGATACTCCACTGTGTATATGTACATATATGTGTGTGCATGTGCATGTGCATGCATGCACGTGCACATGCATGTGTGTCTGCCTGTGTATGTGCACATGCATGAGCGCATGTATGTGCCTGTGTCTATTCATGCTTGTACATGTGTATGTGCATATGTTTTCGTGTGTGTGTGTGTGTGTGTGTGTGCGTGCGTGCGCGCGCACGCACACACACACACACACACACACACACACACACACACACACACGGGTCCTCGAGTGCTCATTATTTTCTTTATCCATTCCCTTACAGGCACTAGCTGGCTTCCATGTTATTGTAGGTAATTTCCTAGCAAATATGAACAGACAAGTATCTCTTCTTTACTCTGCCTTTGATTCCTTTGGGTAGATACCCATGAGCACTACAGCAGGAGCCTGTAATAGTTCTCTCATTGGCTTTCTGAGACACTTCTACACTAATTTCCATAGTGGCCAGACCAGTTGATTCATTTACCAAATAGTGTGAAAGGTGTCTTTCTCTGATATCCTTGCTGACCTTAGTTGTTTTATCTCCCTGATCACAGTTGGTTCCACTGTGGTCAGATGAAATCTTGATATAGTTTTGATTTGAATTTCTCTGACATCTGAAGATGTTGAACTATATTTTTCAGGTAATTCATTTCCAATTTCATTTGGAAAACATCATCGCAGTTCCTTTTTTACATGTATTAATCAGATTATGTATGCATTTTCTGTTTAATCTTTTTAAAATAATCTAAATATAAATTTTCTGTCAAAACAATAACTGACAAGTCCTTCTTTCTTCTCTATAGACTCCCATTCTGTCTCCACCCTGATGTTTATTCCCTTTGGTACAAAGATGTTTTTAATTTCATGTGACGTCATTGCTGATTCCTTTCTGTAATTTTTAAATCTAAACTCATGCTTAGGAAGTTTTATATGTGTTTACAATATATATTGTTTGGAGATGGAGTTATAGGAACTTGTCACTTACCAGATATGGGTGCTATGAACCAAATTCGGGTCCTCCATAAGAACAGGAAGCCCTCCTCTACTAAGCCAGCTCTCTGGCCCATTTCCACTTCAAGGGGTTAAACTTTGCCCATCTCCAGACTTCTGTTCTTGATACTTCTTCTGCTTAGAAGGATAGAGCCAGATTTTCCAAGGGTAGAATGGTCATATCAACAAATCTTCATATAAAGCCAAACTTTAGGGACTGACTATGATTGTACTGTCTGCACAGGAGTCCAAGCAAATAGTTTTATGCTACATAATAGCACTCTCCTACCCTCTATACCTATAACTTGAAATAAAATTAAATTCCTAATTTTTATTTGTTCATTGAACACTGAATAGACTAAATTTTAAGTAGGTAACAGGGCCGCAAGCATACTCTAGTGAGACAAACATACTCTAGTGCCACAGCATACTATAGTGCCACAAACATACTATAGTGTCACAAACATACTATACTGTCACAACATACTATAGTGCCACAAACATACTCTAGTGCCACAGCATACTATAGTGCCACAAACATACTATAGTGCCACAAACATACTATAATGTCACAACATACTATAGTGCCACAAACACACTATAGTGCCACAACATAGTATAGTGTCACAGCATATTATAGTGCCACAAACATGGGAAAATTCAAACATTCCTGGTTCCCTCTACAGTCTTTCTTTTCTTAGGAAACATTTGAAGACAATTTCATGGATTTTTGTGTGTGTTATTGTTTATCTAAATAATCAGCATGTCTGAGTCACCCTCTAGGGAATAAAATCAAATCCATTTCCAGGACGATATCCATCACATTTACTGTCAGTGGACACACAGGGGAATGGCGTGCCATCATCAGGCCTCGCATGGTAAACAGTCACCAAAGTGAAATAAGCAATTTCCTGAAACTGAAAGGCAAGAGCCACTAAGCATATGTCTCTTTAAAAGAAATCAATTTGTGAAGCTGCAAGTTAAACATCTATTTCAAAAGACAGCCACATGCTAGAGGAATTTCTTGTTTTTGCTAAACCATCTGGGAACTGCTGTAGAGACTCAAGTAGGCTGAGTTGCATAGCAAGAGAGATTGGACTAGTAAATCGGCCTGTTTTCTTTGTCATCTCCTTTGCAGTCAGAGTTTGTACTCTCCTTTCTAGGCAGCACTAAAATTCCTCTTGTCTCCAGTGGATTCCAGTTGTGACAATCACCTGCCTGTTTGTATATACATATATGAATATATAATATGCAATATAATATGATATACAATATATAATATATATTGTGTTGGTTACTTTTCTATTGCTTAGATAAAACACCATGGCAATGGCAAATTTTGAAATGAAGCATTTAATTGGTCTTGGATCCAGAGATTTAGAATGCAGGACTGTGGAGGGAAAGTATATCAGCAAACATCTGAGAACTTACTCCTCAAACCACAAGCAAGAGATAGACAGAGGACACTGAGGATGACAGGAGCCTTTGGAACCTCAAAACACACCCCACACCCTCAGTGACACATCACCTCCAAAAGAGGCGACGCCTCCTAATCCTTCCAAAAATGTTCTACCAACTGGGGACAAAGTATTCAAAGACATGAGTCTAATAGGGTCATTCTCATTTAAGCCCCCAAATATTAGTGTTTGTGTGTGTGTGTGTGTGTGTGTGTGTGTGTGTTTGAGAGAGAATGCATGTGTGTGTTTGTGTGTGTTTGAGAGAGAGGGTGCATATGTGTGTGTGTGCTCCTGTAAGTATGTGTATGTGTGTGCATGTGCGTGTGTGTGTGTGTGTGTGTGTGTGTGTGTATACACACATAGTGGCAATATGTGAACTGTAGTTATACTTTTTCTTTCACCCAATCTACTGTAAACTCTTTGACAAAGTCGACTGGTTATTGTCAAATATCTTAACAACTATAACTGATAATTCCTTGGTTATCATAAAATCCCTTCCCAATTATGCCAGACAATTCTCTTGATTATATAAATACTATCAAAAACATTTAACAATTCATTTATATAATTTTTTTTCTAAATACAGGAAATGAACTTAAGCCCTCTGGCACCATTTTGATGCTTTAGAAACAAGATATAGGAACTGTAGAAGGCTCAGAGGTTAAGAACACTTGTTCTTCTATTCAGCACCCACATCTGGTTCCGCAAGCCTATCTCCAAGGAATCTAAAACCTCTGTTCTGAACTCTTGTTGCACCTCCAGACATACACACATGAATATGTAAATAAATAAAATATAACATCAAGTAGTTAATTCTAGATATGTACACACACCAATTCGGTCTAAGAATTCCACCTTTAATTCCTTCCAACTGAAAGATTCAGGCAACAGGAAATCCGATCTGTCCCCAATAGAATGTATTAAGAGGTTATTTGTGTTCTTGTAATGCTAAAATGGCGAGAACTAAATCTGCACCTTGAGAACCACGTGTACACAGACATACTCATCATAGTGACAGGCTCAGATCCTCAGCACACCGACTAAGATGAGTAAATCTCAGACAGCCCTACAAGTCACCATCTGAACGTGATTTATGGGGTGTGAATTGCTCTCCTGGAGTGACTAATGCAAGGAGCCAAAGGAATCCAAATTCTGCTTCAGGGTCCCAGCTGAGATGCCGGCTTGCAGATCCATCTCTGACTGGTAACATGATGGATGGTAACATGATGGATGCTCATGTGTGATGCCTATCCTAGTGGTCTGGAGAGTAATTGGGGGACTGTTGATTAGATGTTCATACTTAAACAAGGAAAAATATTCTCAACTCTTCCCTCATTGATGATTTTTACATAGACAATGTAACCTCAGGGACTTGGTATTGTCTGAAGACAATACATTGATGTGTGTCTTCACATCCCATTTTGTGGAAAACATCAATTCTAGTGAATTCCCCTTAAATCCCTAGCCACTATTTCTGTCCATGAAGAAAACCTGTCCTTTATTTCTCTGAGTATTTTTATCCCTAAACACAACTGCAGTATATCTATGTCATAAGGAAAAGGGTATACAGTGTAGAACTTAAATAGAGTATTATAAATTAAATGTGTATTCTATTTACTTTAAGCAAAACCTAATGGAACAAAATTTGTCATCAATAAAGCCAAAATTGAAATAATATGAAATAAATAACTTCCTATGACTTCAACCAAATTCATACAAAGAAAAATAAGCAATTACCACATAAAGATAAAAATGTTTGACTCAAAACATTGACTCAAGGCATTCATATCAAATGCCTGTGCATATAAGGAGGTGCATGTGTTTCTGTGTGTGTGCATGCCCATTTGCCTGTATGTATGTGCATGTATGTGTGTTTGTGTATTTGTGCATGCATGTGTGTGTTATCCATGAGGCCTGTATGGGAATCAAGGGACAGTTTGTGGACTCAAATTTTCAGATTTTCAGGTGGCAAAAATTTCTTTACCAGCTAAGACATCTTGCTGGCCTTATATCTAAATATTTAGACATTCTCTTCTCAACAATTCGTAAGTTACACAGAAATCTGGAAGGACATAGAAGACTTCCATGCCCAATTTGGCCAAATGGCATCTATTGAAAAGTATGCCAAATATGGCATAAAGCCTTATTCTCAAGTGTAAATATCTGCATAGAAAATTCGACAAATCTACAAAAATATCTCCTGAAACTCATAAATATAGTAAAGTGAGCACAAGGTCAGTATACAGAAATTAATGGCATTTTCACACACCAGTGGCTAACAAAAATTAAAATTAAAAGCAGTACCAGTTATTATGATGTCAAATTATATAATTAGGGATATAACTAACATGTTTCATTAAAAGAAAAAGTAAAGTACAACTGGTAAATACTGCTCTGCCTCTGTTATAATATTTATATTTTTTAAACTGTGAGTCTCTCTCTCTTTCTCTCTCTCTCTCTCTCTCTCTCTCACACACACACACACACACACAGACACACACACACTCACTCACAGACACACACAGACACACACACACACACACACACACACACCACCACCACGCTATGCCTTTGGAGGCTAGAAGAGGGCATTGAACCCCCTGGAGCTAGAGTTACATATGACTGTGAGCTGTCCAACCTGGGTGCTAGGAATTAACCTCAGATCTTCTATAAGAAAAATTCATGCTATTAATTATTCTGCCATCTCTCCAACCCTGAAAAATCTAGATTTTAAGACTTTCAATTTTGAGCATCAATGGGGTGAGATATAACCGGAGCTCTCAGATGTTCCTGCTACAAAATAGTGCAGCCAATTGGGAATACTGGGACCTTCCTTAATAGTGAATCAGTCTCCTCCATCTTTCATTGCTATTTGTGTGTTACAGTTATATTCACTGTCAGTGTTTGCTGTTACCAATCCATTCAGGGAACAGAGAAATCATTGTATTTAGTCTTGTATGATCCAAGGATTCGACCAAGTGTTACCGGGTGCTCCTAACCTAATGTTGGAACACAAATAGCCCTAGCTATACTTAATAAGTCAAAAATAAAACTAAAAGTTGTGAACCTTGGAAAGAGTCTTGAATAGATATGGGGCCTTGATAGTGATGGGACAGAGATTAGAGAGAGGGAGAAGGAAAACAAGAATACATGATGTCAAGTAACAAAGCTAATCAATGAAAATGATTTTTCAAAAGTGAAATTTGCATCCACATATAATGGGGCATGCCACTCTTATGTATTTATCAAGAAGAATTGAGAGCAAATTTGAATAAAATGTTTATGCATGAGCATTGATACAATAGTCACTTTATATAAAATAGACCAAGAACAGAAAACAGGTGAAATATTGATCAGTTGCTCAGTGTATGAATATATTCCATGAAGTCAGACAACGGCTGTGGTAACTCAGCAATAGACAAAATGAACTGCTGATGCCCACAACACAGATGCCTACACTGGGTCTACACAAGTATGGGCTCCTGAGCAGTATGACAAGGATGAAGGGAGGCCCTGGTGGGCCCCATCCCTCCCTGCTGAGCTACTTGCTGCTGATAGACTGAAGGAGATGGCAAGTCCTTGACTTTAGCTGTGTGCCCACTGGGAATGCCACCAGGCTCCAGCAGGAGGTCTCATTGATCCAGGTTAAGCTAGATGGGTCACAAAACAAAATCCAGAGCCATGACTCTTAGGAGACTGGAAGAGACAGAGATGGATGCTGACAGGCATGAAGGGAGAAAAGATAAAGTATGCATACGTGTGTGTGTGTGTGTGTGTGTGTGTGTGTGTGTGTGTGTGTGTGTAGGGGGGAGGATAATCAGAACACATTATATACATACATGAAATTGTTAATAAAATGGCGTGGGCACTGGAGAGATAGATCAGCAGTTAAGGGACCTGGCTGCTCTTCCAGGATATCTAAATTTGGTTCTCACAAGTCACGTGTTGATTATAACCCTCAGTAACTCCACCTTCAGGACATCTAACCCTTTTCTTCTAGCCTCTCTGTTCACCTGGCACAGTCACTCATATGTTACACAAACACACACAGGCAAAGAACTCATGTGCCTAAAAGATATTAAAAAATAAATGAATCTAATGAGAAATATTACATATAGAAGCTAGACCCTCTTTCCACACATAAGTACATCACACAATTACACAATCATGAGACCACTTGTATAAAACTGTGTAATCTGCAATCTCTTATCAAAGCAAGCCCATCAGGATTTGACTACTGATAGAGGAATGAGCAATTGAGGTGGGACCTTGACAGGAATGTTTTTAATGAGCATGAAAATATGAATAAACATGTATAGGTGTATACATGTTACATCTCGGCTATAGTGACAGTTTCATGGGCATTCCTGTAACTCGGGATTGTCAAATTAGAGATTTTCAGTTTGCACAGTTTAGCGTGCCTCAAAATTTACCCATTGAAGTTGTTTCTAGAAGCCCAAGAAGAGCATTGACAGCCAAGCCAGTAGAAATTTATAGCCCTCCCAGTTTATGTTAGGGAAAAAGTAGCATGTTTGCCCCAGATGATTAATAAACTCCATTTCTGAAATGTGATTAAAGGCAGGTCCTGCCCATGGGCACTTCACAGCTCTCCTCTGTTTTGAAATGAGGTGGGTGGCTTTTTATCCAACAAACATACAAGCTAGAGTTCAGAAGGGAATAGGGGGTTGACAGAGCCAGCGGCCCGTCTGGTTTCTCACACTCCCTGTAATCAATCAGAGATAAGACTAAGACACTTGTCACTGAGTTCGACCTTAAGCTGGCTTGTGCATGCCATGCATAGGGAAGGTGTTATTGGAATCATATCCTACAGATCCATCTTCCCAGATCTGAGAAATCCAATCATTTGGCTCAGCCAACTTTCAGATATATTCTTAAAGTGAATACTGATCCAAAGGTCAGCTATGTGTCTTCAATAAAGTTGCTTCACCTCTCTGAACCTTGGCTTTCTTCTCTGTAAACATAGATAAAATATTCTCCTATCCCTGTCCTTCGGCCAGCATGATAGATCTATCTATCTTTTCTTGTGTCCATCAGAACACATCATGTTGTAAAAATTCCCATGAGAAACCCTGTCTATCAAGTCCACATCACCCAGCAGCTACCACAAGCTTCAGTTTCACAGAACAAACTCCTTCAGGTTGTTGATATTTGTCTCTGCCTTCTCGCATAATTTCTGTTGTATTCCCCCTCAACCAGACTGCTAATCTTCATTAGCAAACTGCAGCTACCAGCAACCCAGTATCCAGAGTGAAATATTTTAACTCATTCCATTTTGGGTGCTTGTAGCCTAAAAGAAGCTCCAGTTTTTGATTTGGTTTTATGAAAATACCCATGACCCAATTTGACCTCACATCCCTCATACTGATAGTCCCAGGAGAATAGTCAAGAATAATCTGGAGAACTATTAAATGGGGTTTAAATTTTGACCAGATTCTCTATCACAGTCCTCGAAACCTTTAACTCAAAGCAAGTCACTGAGAATGACATGAACCACATGTAGCTCTTTCCAGAGTTTCCTGACGAGTAACTTTTATGAGATTTCTGGTGTATACAGTTTGGGATTATTTAATGGATTATTAGTGATAACCCTGGGAGGTTGTTATAATTAATTAAGGAAATTGAGCGACTTACTCAAGTTAATTCGCTAGAAAATTAAAACCCTGGGCCTTTTGTGGACTAGATAATTGCCCAGAAAGAAAGTTATGAGTTCTTGCTTTGTCTTATGTCTAAGTCAAGTCTGATGACTCATCATTACCCATACTATGCCAATCATAGTTTTGTTATTTGCATAATATGATTCTCTTTATAAAAAGTTCTTACAATAGATTCATTGTATATTGTGTCTGATTTTATCAACACAATTTCTTTCAGGGATATCATATACTTTGATATTTTTACCTTCCTACTCTTACTACTTTCTTCACTTCCCTCCTAACAGTCTCCTTCATTCGTGTGTATGTATGCTTGTGTGTATGTGTATATGTTTGTGTGTGTGTGTATGTTCATGTGTATATGTGTGCATGTGTGTTTATGTATGTGCATGTGTATATGTGTGTATGTGTACATGTGTGTATCTGTACATGCATGTGTAAATGTCTCTTTCTAAAATATATAGGTTTATAATTTAGTGTTAATATGACATTTGTCTTCTTGAGCATGATCATCTTTTTTCATCTGGTGAATCTACTAAGTATTCTTGTGAAAACTTTCTAGAAAACTGTTCTTCATTTAAATCCAATTTACAAAGAATTACAAGTTTTGCATCCTTCAGTAGGTGCAATGTAAAGCTTCCTAAAAGCTATGTTTCCTATTTTTCCTTCCTAAGAGATCCTCCTGTCCCCTCTATGTCACCACTCTATACATAAGCTCTGTGCTTACATGAATTGTAGCATACCTATTGAAGGCTTAAAAGTTAACATCCAACATAACAAGAAATGTACCATATTTGTCTTTTGGGACCTGGGTTATGTCATTCAGAGTGATTTTTTTCTAATCCCATTCATTTACCTGCAAGTTTAATATTTTTAACAAGGGAATAATAGTCCATTGTATAAATGTACCACATTTTCATTATCCATTCATCTGCTGGTGGATTTCTAAGCTGTTTTCAATTTCTAGGTATTATAAGTCAAGCATCAATGGACATGAATGAGCAGTTGTCTCTGAGTAGGGTCGAGTGTCCTCTTGGTTTATGCCCAAGAGTGATATAGCTGGATCTTGAAGGAGATCTATTTCCAGCTTCCTGTGGAACCTCCGCACTGACTTCCATAGAGGTTGCACACCAGCCATGGAGGAGTCTTCCCCTTACTCCATAGCTTTGCCAGCATGAACTGTCATGCCAGCATGAGTTTGTTTTATTGATCTTAGCCATTTTGACTGGTGAAAGATGAAATCTCAAAGTTGCTTGATTTGCATTTTTCTGATGACTAAGGATGTTGAACATTTAAGTATTTCTCAGCCACTTGCGTTCCATCTTTTGGTAACTCTCTGTTTAGTTCTGTACCTTATTTTTAAATTGGGTTTTTCTTTTCTTTTCTCTTTTTTTTCTTTCCTTTTCTTCTCTTTTCTTCTCTTTTCTTGGTGTCCAGGTTTTGTTTTGTTTGTTTGTTTTGTTTTTGTTTGGGGTTTTCCTTATATGTTTCAGATATTAACCCTATATTGAAGGTAAAATTAATAAAGCTCTTTTCTCATTCTTTGCCATACACAAGATTTTAAGCTTCATGAGATACTGTCTACTAATCATTGCTCTTGGTGCCTGTGCTGTTGGTTTCCTGCTCAGAAAGTCGTTTCCTGCTCAGAAAGTCATTTCCTGTACAAATGAGTTCTAACTTTCTCTTCAACCAGATTCTAGATATCTAGTCTTCTGTTAAGTTCCTTAGTCTAATTGGAATTGGGTTTTGTGCAGATTGATAAATATGGATCTATTGTACTTCAACATGTAGCCATCCTATTTGACCAGCAAGATTTGTTAAAGATGCTGTCATTTTTTTTTTCCTCAGTGTAGATTTTTTGACTTCCTTAGCAAAACTCAGGTATCCATAGGTATATGGATTTATATCAGCATTGTCAACTTAAGTTCATAATCAGTGTTTCTGGTTTATGCCAAAACTATGTTGTTTGTAGCACTATAGTTCTGTAGTACAACTTGAAATCAGGGATGGCAATACCTCCAGCAGTTCTCTTATTATTCAGGATTGTTTTTAGCTATCCTGGGTTGTTTGTGATTCTATATGAAGCTGAAATTTGTGCTTTCAATTTCTATAAAGAATTCTGTTGGTATTTTGATGGGGATTGCATTGAATCTGCAGATTGCTTTTTGTATGATAAGCATTTCCATTCCATGAGCAGGGTAGATATATAAATCTTCTGATGTCTTTAATTTCTTTCTTCAAAGAATTTTTTTATTATACTAGTCTTTCACTTGCTTGTTTACAATTATCCCAAGATACTGTTGAGACTACTGTGAAAGGTATTATTTCCCTAATTTCTTTCTCAGTCCATTTGTCATTTGTATATAGGAGGGCTACTTAATTTTGTGAATTAGTTTTGTATTCTGCTACTTTTCTGAAAGTGTTTTTCAGCTGTAGAAGTTTCTGGTGAATTTTTAGAGGGGGATCTTTTATGTATAAAGCCCTATCATCTTCAAATAAAGATATTTTATCTTCTTATAAGAAGCACCACAATGAAGAAAGTTGTTAAATTTTAAACTGTATTTAGTCATCCCCAGAATATTCTTGTTTTCTGGGGAATAACTGAAGGGTTTTGGATCCAAGTCCTGAAAGTGGCATAATTTAATTCTTTATGGTTCAATGAAACTGTATTGTGTGCATGACATATTTTTGTCTTCAATGCACCTATTGGTAAGCATTAAAGCTCACTCCATAATGTGGCTCTTGTGAATAATCTCTCAGTGAACATGGATGTGCAGGTGTCTCTGATATGTGCTGACTCAGATTTGTGTGTGTGTGTGTGTGTGTGTGTGTGTGTGTGTGTGTTTACACAGAAATAGTACATAACTGGATCAAATGTTAGTTTCAGTTTGTTTTTTTTAAGAAGCTTCATACTGATTTTCTATAGCAGCCAGATCAGTTTATATTCCTCCCGATAGTGCACAAGGTTAATATCCAGAATGCATAAATAATTTTTAAAATATAAAAACCTTCCACAATTACTAAAAAAGTAAAATTATATGGAATCATTATGCAAGGTGAGTGGATGGTTGTTAAAAAGGGACAGAGAGTAAACAGACTTCTAAAAGCAAATAAAATGAGATAGGACTTCCTTCCCGACTGCATGATTGTCTACAAGAGTAAACCAAGCACCCACGGTGTGGATAAACGACCAGGATGCTAAACCAAGCCCGAGATAAATGAGGAGAAGACAGGACCTCTGATTAGCAAAGTTAAATTGAGAGAATAACAGTGGCCTATGTGAACACTGCTTCCTGGAACATTTGAAAGGATATTGCATATGCAAATCCAAAAAAATGCTTTGAAAACTAAATCTAGGTTTTAGAAAAAAAAAAAAAAAAACCTTGCAAATTAAACACTTCATCTGGAAAAGAACAAACATTAAAACTCCACACAAAGCAAAGATAGCTCTCCACAGTACAAAGAGGAAGAGTTAGTGTGGGGACATGACAAGAGAGATAGAAAATTGTTTCAAATGGCTCACCCTTCCACTAATGGGAATTCTAGAAAGAAGAACAAAGGCAGCGAGGAAACGAAGGCTGGGGCATTTATAAGACTGAGATGAGACATGAATAGTCAGATTGGAAAGGCCTATTAAGCAGGAAAAAAAATCCACTCATTGATACAGTCTTGTCACAGTTCAGAGAATGAAAAGATGCTAAAAACCATCAAAACTGAAGGGTGGGCCACAGGGACTGAAGATCTCCTGGGTATCAGTTATACCATCATCATCACTGTCTGCTAAGACACAAAAGTACTTCCTTCATATTCTCAAGGAAAAATATTATTTGTAACATAACATTTTTCCCCAACAGCAGCAAATATGGTGAAATAAATAAAGATGTTTTCAGCTCCAGAGGGATGTAAAAAATTGATCTGTCTTCACCACATCCTAAAAAACTGTGTGGAACCTGCAGGTGGCCATACATACACACACTCACAAACATATATGCACACATATTCACATAATGAGGTGCATACACAGATATACACATGCACACACACATGTACACACATATGCACATACAAAATTACACAAACATCTATACAGGCATACATACACATGCACATACACTTAAAATACATGCATATACACATGCATATACATATGGACACACAAACATGAACATTTATGCATTCATTTACACACATATATACATGCATTTATACATGTACAAACAATCATATGCATGTATTCACACATATATACATGCATACAGTTGCATAACCACACCCACACACACATATTTACACAATGCACACAAATGAACGCACATTTAAACACAGAAATTTGTATATACATACACATACATGAGTACACACCCATGCATACACATGCATGATACACAAATTCACACATATATGTGCATGCACATACACATGCATTCACATGTCACACTGACAAACATGGAAGTTTTTATTAAGAGAAACAGTGATTCCAGTTTCAAAGTTTACTGATAGGAAACAAGAAGACATTCACCTAGATAGAGTCAAGCTGAACCAGGGGCTGCGGTAAGAATGAGCCTGAGGGTGAAGTGGATAATTTCAGTGGAGAGACGAGATGAAAGACAAAGATTCTGCTGCATATGCAGCTAGAGACACGAGCTCTGGGGGTACTGATTAGTTCATATTGTTGTTCCACCTATAGGGTTGCAGACACCTTCAGCTCCTTGGGTACTTTCTCTAGCTCCTCCATTGTGGGCCCTGTGTTCCATCCTATAGATGACTGTGAGTGGCAGAAGATGGCCTGGTCGGCCNTGAGTCTGATGAAATGTGTATGTAGAGTGAATGAGATAACTAGAAACAGAAAGACAATATTATTTCCCACTGGGGACCTGGAGGAAGGGGGAGCTACTGCTTTTTATGAGTCTTGTATAGTTTCTGCTTTATGGTTGGTTTTGTTTCTCAGAGATGCCATAATAAACTGCCAGAGACTGAGATTTTGAACAGCAATGACATACACAGTTCTGCAGACTTTAGAAGGTTGGTTTATTTTAGAAGTGCTAATGGGAGCTGTGTCATGTCTCTTCTCTGACTTCTTGTCACTCAATTATTTTAAATCCTTCATCACTTTTGGCTTGTTTCTGCATCATTTCAATCTTCTATTGTCTTTGACTGTCCCTAGTATTGTTTCCATGTGTGTGCACACGCACACACACATGTACTTCAATTTTCCTCTTTATTTAAAATGATCAGTTCCACTGGATGTAGGATACACCCTCATGCGCTATGACTTCATCTTCAGTGATTGTAGTTTCAGGCCACAGGGATGACTCAGTAGGAAGAGAGCTGGCTATGATGCCTGACCACTTGAGTTTGATTTCTGGGACCTACACGGTGAAAGAGAACAATGGATTTCCCAAACTTGTATTCTGAGCTTCATCTTCATGCCATGACATGTGGACTGCCTCCCTCCCACAATAAATAAATAGATGTGATTTCAAAACTTAAAGCCTTTTGCCAGAGCTGGAAAGATGGCTCAGTGGTAAAGAGCACTGACTGCTCTTCCGAAGGCCAAGTTCAAATCCCAGCCACCACATAGTGGCTCACAATCATCTGTAATAAGATCTGATGACCTTTTCTGAGGTGTTTGAAGACAGCTACAGTGTACTTGCATGTAATAAATAAGTAAGTAAGTAAGTAAGTAAGTAAATCTTTTTAAAAACAATAAAAAGCCTTTTGCCACAAAAAGTTACCTTCTAAGGTTCTAGGTCAGCAGTTCTCAACCTCTAGATTATAACAACTTTAAGAGATTGAAGGACTCTTTCACAGGGGTTGCCTAAGACCATCAGAAAGCACAAATATTTATATTATGATTCATGACAGTACCAAAACTACAGTTATGAAGTAACAATGAGAATAATTTTATGGTTGAGAGGGTCACCACAAAATGAGGAACTGTATTAAAAGGCTATAGCATCAGAAAGGTTGGAAATCACTGTTCTATGGAGACACACATCTGTGTACTCTGCTGTTCTACCAACCTACCGCAGATATTATATGCAAATATGAGTTGACATGAATATTTGTAATATATATATATATATATATATATATATATATATATATATATATATATATATGTGTGTGTGTGTGTGTGTGTGTGTGTGTGTGTGTGTGTGTGTGTATGTGTGTGTGTGTATGTTAGTATATATATGTATATGTTTGTATGTATATTTGTCTGTGTGAAGATATGTGTTCATGAGCTCATAGTTGCACAGGAAGAAGATGGTGTAAGGTATCCTGGAACTGGAGCTAAGGGCCCTTGTAAACTCCCTTATGTGGGCTCTAGGAACTGAACTCAGGTCTTCTGTAAGAATACCACTGGATCTCAACCGTTGAACCATCCCTCTAACCCAGAGGATGCCTACCATGTGTTTCTAAGTGATTTTCCCAATGTAGTTTAGAAGCATGTATGTTCACTGGAATACATTTAATTATCTTAGGCAAAACCACAGGAGACGAAAGGCTACTGAAAGAAACAGCCAGATAGATACCCGTATCCTGTGCCTTTGTGTTAGCTATTGTGCAAAGGGTGGTCTACTGTGTAGTTGAAAAAATTCTTCAACTAAAGATTGATTCCAGTCATTAATTTAGCATCAAAAACGATTCTCTATATTTATAATATGGCATGCTTTCTTTTATTGACTAATTAAGAAATATATGATTCATTTTATCTCTCATTCTGCCTCTCCTGGCAGAAAAAATGTCCTGCTACACTTCATAGCAAATTATAGAGGCAATAACTGTGTATTTGTTGGGAAACTATCTACCATTACCTCTTAAAGCGAATGGTTTTTGATAATGTACCCCTGTTTAACATATTAGGTTTTAATGGCACAAACTCAATGTGTTGAGGTAAGTAAAGGTCCATCAAGAGACAGAGCAAGTGGGAGAGCCTCCACAGCAACATGAATGAAAGTGACAGATAGGTTCAAAGAGCATAACTGGGGCTGTACTGGGAGGATTTTAAATGGAAGAGTGAGTGGAAGCTTGTCATAAAAGGTGCACAGAAGTAGTTGGTCCACAATGGGAGTGGGCACAGTTCCTTTCCAAGAGTTTTCTAAGAAGGGGAGTTTGTAGATGGAAGAGCATTAAGCAGAAACAAGACAATGCTTGGAGATGCAAGCATGAGAGAGTCTTAAGTGGAAAAAGTGAATCCCCTTTAGAACATGGAGAGAATAGGGAGAAAGAGCTATAGATAGTCACCAGGAGAGGGACAGAGAGGGTGGAATAAAATGGTAGAGGAAACTTGAACCCATCCCTAGAACATAAGAAAAGAGCTGATTATTTATAACCTCTTAAGAATGGTGGAAAGTTTCATATCACATGATTTAGTTCTATACAGAGCATGGAGGACCTGGTTAATAGCATAAATCGACAGTTGCTATTAGGCTGCCGCACAGATACCACAATTAACTCTCTGTTCCATGGAGACCTGCAGAGAAGTGTGGCCTGATACCGGCCAAGGGCCCTTCTTGTCAGAGCTCTGAGACAGGTCCGTTAGCAGCCTCAGTACTTGACAGCTGAGTGGATACGAGAGAGGGGGTTGAGGAGGACATCAAGGGTGCTACAGGAGCCAGGTAGTGCAGGATTTTATAAGTCTTGGGTTAGTCTGAATTTCAAATATGTGTTTGCCCCCAAATAGACTTCATACCCCTGCTGTGACTTAGATATGGTTTGACCCTCCTAAAAGTCGGGTGGAAAATTAAACTCCAAAGCACCAGTGCTGAGACATTAGATCATGATAGACCCAAACGCTGAAGGAATGACATCATCCCACAAGAGGCAGGGGGTGTCAGTGACAGAAGGCAGCTGTTCTGACATGCAAGGCTCTCTCTCCCCTTCAGCATCCTTCTCTGACAGTGTGGCCCCTCCTTGTGCACCTGTGTGTTCATTCTGATTCCTCACAGTCAGAGGGTGCAGCAGGATGCCTCCTCCAGAAACTGTGGGAACCAGACAGTGTCTCTATGAACCTAAAGTTTCCCACCACCAAAATTATGAGCTCCGACATAAAAACCATAGCTTCTCACTGACAATATCCTTCATATTCTAGACATCAATACCTCCTTGTGGTCCAGGAACAACTCATAATGAATATGTTAAAAAATTGTTTGTTTCTTCTTTACTGTCCTTACTTATACTACCTTGTATCTAATAAGCTATAGTGTGCACATGAGTGTGTGTTTTTATATATCCAAGTAGCTCTTGACCCAGAATGCATTTGGGTCATACATTATACTTTCCGATGAGCGATTTCCTTAAGATCCAATATGGGCAAGGGCAATAGGTTCCTGACAACTTTAAATTTGAAATCGCAAATCATAAGAGTGGCAGAAAATGTTTAAAAGAAATGTCTGGAGTTAAGAGAAATATTACAGGGCCTGACTATAACCACCTTATTGAGCAAAAGATTTTGAACCAACTATTTAATTGCTACAGATTGCAATTTTACCGTGTGTTAAGACAGGGCTACAACTGATATTCTGTGTAGTTGTCCAAGAGAAAATAAGAGGGCTAGGTCAAGTTTAGAAAAATGAAAACATATTAACAGTTGTTGATGTTAGGAATGAACTTAGCATATGAAAATTACCAACACATTTATTGTCCTTAAATTTTAATTCAATATTTTCAAATTATGCTCTAGAGCAGTAAAATTATTACTTTGATTTGTTATATATGTGCAAAATAAGATTTTTATTTATGTATGACCCTAAATTAAAGCCATAAACAATATGAAGTCCTCTTTCCTTCTTCCCTGACTCCCTTCCTGCCTGACTCCCTCCCATCCTACCTCAGCTCTAACCTAGGCCCTTGTACATATAGACAAGTGCTTTACCATTGAGCTACATCTCCAGCCTAAAACATGTATTTATTATATCGTGTTAGACGACTATATAAGCTCAAAGATTGTTTCTATGGTCCAGGAAGCTCACAAATGTGTATGTATTTTTTCCCATCTTTGGTGGTTTTATAACGAATACCCCTTCAGGGGTCTCAGGACACCTCTGCATCTACAATACCTTTATCGCAAATAATATAAATACATGTTCCTATTTCTAATATTCAGGTAAATCAAATGGAAATATTTCTAGTTAACCCAAGGAATCCTTTAAAACTGCTTTTTACTTGGATTCAGCTCCCAAGTGAAAAACCTTCAAACACTCCAACAATCGAATTACAGGTATTGAGTCTGAGAATTGGAGGTAAATTTTTATTTAAGATATTTTTTTATGTTTTATGTTGTTTGTGTGTATATAGTTTCAGGATTGGCAACTTTGCACTGGACACCCAACAAGGGAGCTTATCAGTAGGAGAGGCTAACTCATATTCTCCCTGTGGTCAGTAGTTGCCTTTAGCTCCCTGTCTAGGGGTGGAATCCTGTGAAATAACCCCCCCCCCCTTTGTGATACTCTGTCTCTCACAATAAAAAACATAATCCAATGGGTTCTACTTAAATAGATGTGTATATATTTGTGTGTGTATACACACATATCCATGTGTAACATATAATTTTAAGAGACTCAATTTGATGGGGTGGGCATTGGGGGATTTGCTGAGAAGAGCAGGAGGGAGGGAAAAGAATGGAAAATGATGTAATTGCATTTCAGTTAAAACAGTATACAAAAGAAAAGGCATAAAATGGGGAAACGGACCTTTAAATTCATTTTTATTGTATGCATATCTGTATTTGCATGCACGTATGTCTGTGTACCATATGCATGCAGGTGCCCAGACAGGGCAGAAGAGGGCTACAGATCCACTGAAACTGGTGTGATAGATGATGTGACATGCCACAAGGATGCTGGGAATCCAACTCAGATTCCTCTATAAGAACAGCCAGTGCTCTCAACGTCTGAGACATCTCTCCAGCCCCTATTGTCTTTTCATTTCTGATACAATTTTAGTCAAGTAAAAATTTCCCATTTGCTTAGATACTGATGCAATTTACATGGGGCTTAAGTGACTTCCCAATCACGTTGAAAAGACCAGGGTCTCATCCCTCAGCTTCAGCCATCTTCAGTGTGGTCCACATGAGAGCCAATGAAAATGCAGTCCTTGGTACTTTTAGAACTATGGAGTCTAGGGGCTGTAGTGTGAGCAGCTTCTATATACCCATGGGCTTCAGTAGGAAGAATAGCATGGCTGCTTTTGCATAAACGCTGGGGGCTACCCAGCCGCAAAGACATCTCCTACAGGAGGACCTAACTGAAGACTGCCTGAGAGACTAAGAATTGCTGATGCAGACATTGCCAGCCAATCTAGAACTGTTGTTTAGAAGAGATGCTTTCTTGGGATCAATGGGGTGTGGGTAGAGGGTATTAAAGGAGCTTGCAGCAGAGTTCAGAAGAACTTTCTGCTGCATTTCTCACCTGCTCCCAAAGTCTGTATCTTTGCTTGCTTCCGTGCCACCTCTCTTCTGACCCCTCAAGGGCAAGTAGGATCAGGTAGTGGGTAGTCCAGGGTACTACTTCCCTGGAAAACTACTACAGTCTATTATATTTTTATGTTTGTGGCTATTTTGGTCATCTCAGTTTGTATGTCTGGCCATCTATACTAGCCACATAAGGTGCTTAAATGTCATAACTAAAAATTGAGGTTCTGTAGTGTGTTCTGCACCGGAATTATATGGTTACTGCACTACCAGGAATGTATATCCAAATTTTTACAATGAACAGGAAGGAATAAAATTCTTATAGTCTAAGACAGGTAAATCGTACCTCAGTAGCATCCCAGATGGATTCCCCAGCCATCTTCGGATAACACTTAGCATCCCGCCTACTTGCCTTTTAGATTGATGTCTATAGACTAGACACTATGTTAACACTAGGAGGTCTACTTCTGAGCAGGGAGAAGCTTTCCAGTGTTTCACCAAAGCACTGGGAATACTCAAAGCACGGAAGTCCATAAGAGAGCACTCATCTATCTGTATGTAAGTAATTTTCTGTGAGAGAAAGCCAAACAATATCAATTTACTTTAGGATTATATCAACACACCAATATCCAATTCCTTGAGCTAATTGATGCAAGGGGGGGGGGGCAACCTGTACCATTTGGGAGTTGTCTGCTTCTTGCTGAAGTGGTAAGAACAACTGTTGCTCAATTACAAATGAGAATTTTTGGAAAGACCACTGTGAGTGTTCGTAACCCTTAGATGCAGAATGCCTTAGGCTTTCTCTGAAGGGTCTGTTGGGGGACTGATATCTAAGTTGGACGATATTCTCTCTAAGTACATGCAAAGCAGTTCATCTTCAATAAAAATTCAAAGGCTCATCGACCAAGGACCACTCTGCTGTGAAGTCACAATTGGCAGAGCTGGGAGTACAGACCCTTGTTGCTCTCCTTCCATTGAACCCTATCTGTGTGCTTCCCCCTGAACACAAGGATGAGCTTGCTGGCCACATTCCATTTACCTTTCCCACAACTGGACAATCATTATTTACCATATCATGATGCATGCCTGGCACAGACACTGTTTTGGAAGTAACCAGATTTCCACCCACAGACAGGGAGCTTTGCACACTGCAAGAAGCAATGTAGTAGTTAGTTCTTGGTGTCCCATTAAAGCAACCCTCAAAGCAGTGGGTGGGATAGGAGAGAAAGTGCCTAAAGACAAAAGGCAAAATAGCATCAGAAAAGCTTTGATTTGACCATTGTGGATACATTGCTTCACAATATTATGCTAATACACATCTTTCTGTTTAAATCAGAACAGTTCTTTTGATGTTGTTTTTGAATTCAGAAATATTTACCATTCATCAACAGACACAGGCATATGAAACACTGCCTATCACACGAATATCTCTTAAGGGTGGCAATGGTGACTGAATAGTCTAAGTAAGAGACAGACTAGAGACACCTAATAAAAGGAAGGAAGATGAGTAAGAAGTTGGAGCAGGAGCTGCGTCGTAGCCTGGGGACCAGGGAGGCTTCAGGAAGGCTTCAGACAGATAGGTGGGAGGAGTGGGAAGGGTCAAGTTTGATTGTCAGTTGTGGGCTCAAGATACAGCTTTCAGATCACTGGAGTGTGAAGGTGGGTCACTGACTGTTGGATCAAGCAAAGATAGGATAACCAGAGGCTCTGTTGCTAAAGTCTCCTTCCTCCTTGGAGGAAAAGTAAACAAAGTTAGCCAAGGAACACAGCAGCCAGGGGGCAAAGGCTAAGTAACTAGGGTCTCCTTATGAAAGTTAAGGGGTTTGGAGGCGATGTACATTTCTAGGACTCTCCAACTATTGCTAAGTCCAGGTTATGAAGAGAAGCTGATATGCCGGGAGAAAGAGTCTAGTTGCTAATGAAAAAGAGTGAGAGTTTGCAGTTAAGTGTATAGGACTCCAGTTATGTTACAGTATGTGGGAGGCAGGGTTGGAAACATTAATAATGGGATGCCTTATGTATCTCTGTTGATTGATACTTTTAAATCTGGATTCACTGCTTCATAAATCTCTAAAATCAAATCCCTTTCCTATGTAACTTATCTCTTGTTGTATAACAGACAACTCCAGAATTTAATGGGTTACCCTGTAGCCATTTGTTCACAGCAGGCTTGGCTGGTGAGCTTACACATGTGCCTTGTTGGCGGGAAGTTAGAAGATCTAGGATGGTCTCAACTTGGATGAGTGAGTTTTCCACGTGCCTCTATCATAGAATGTTCTCTTGGGGATCATAAGCAAGGTATTGCAACCATGCATTGTCTCTTTTTTCAAAGTCATTTGCATCTGATTTGCTGCTTTTGCATTGGCTAAAGCCACGGGAGGCTAGAATATGTTTGGGTGTGCCATCAGTAGTGGATTTATCTTGACAGCTTATCCTGTTGTCAGTTATACAACAGGAGCTTGCCTTATGCTACAGAAAAGAAACTCACAGTAAGTCTATGTGAAACAAAATGAGATTCATTAAGCAAGGAGGGCTCGACACTGAAAGAGATCGATTCCCAAGGCTTAGAGAGGGACTGAGAATAGTTGCCTATCCCAAGTTTGGTTCCCAGCATTCAAGGGCAGCTCACAACTGTCTATAACTCCAGTTCTAGGATATCTGACGCCCTCTTCCGGCCTCTGTGGGCATCAGCACACAGACACACATGCAGGCAAACACTCATACACATACAAATAAAAAATAATTTTTAAAAAATTAACAAAAGAGGGATATATTCTCATGTGGGCATTAGGAAAGATGCATGTTTACATGTCTTAACAACAGTTATAGGTGTGATTTTATGACATTTGGAGTTACAGCGTTCAGAGAATATGTTCTATGACTCTGAATTTTAAAACTAAGTGAAGTTTTAAAATGAAGTGAAAAGAAGTAGAGTCATGATTTTTCTTATCTTTATTAGAGTTTTTTTTTAAAAAATTGTTTGTGAGATCGGAGATGATTCATAAAGTATATTGCATGTGTGTAGGATGAAAAGAACTGCTGGGAAGACTTAAAGTCAAAGGGCACAGGATTTAAGACATGTGGTTGACCTTAATCATCATTCATTACATTTGAATACTATTGCAGTACTGTCTCTTCATGGTGTTTATGGTGGTTTGGTCACGTGTGTTGAAATTCTTGACACTCAACCACCAAGGGACAAAAAATGCAGAGCAGGGAGTAAGGAGCTTTTTCTGTTCCCAAGTCCTGTTCCTTCTCTCTGTCTTATATCCTTCCTCAGGAAGCCACTGCAGAAGAGCTCAGAAAGCTAATTCACCCACAGAGATAATCAGTCCATACGTAATTTTTCATTGTGAATTGTAGGAAATTTTGAAATTGTGAAAGGTATATAATTCACCACATTTCAGTATCTAGAGCCAGATACCCAACCATCTTTCTCCCCTGTCATTTTCTATAATTATATATTTCTCATTTTCTCAATTATCACAGGGCACACATGTTCGTACGTGAGAATGCTCTTAAGCACCCTGACTCTTTCAAACCTGTACAACTCTCTGACTTGCTGTTTGGCTTTATTAATTTAAAACATTTTCTAATTATGGAACCTTTCTGATATACAAGATCGCATCCCGAGGAGAGCTTATTTAACTGGAAATGAATGGGTCAATCATTGTGAAGTTTCGCATTGCCTCTGACCCAAGTTCTCTCTCAGAACATTTGTTCTAGTCTCCCACTCTCAATCACAGAAACACAATCCCCTCTCCAACCATTAGTATTCTCTTGTTTTATTGAATTTGGATGATAAGAATGAAGGCAATTACTTATGCAGGGCATAGTCAGCACTCAGAAATTTGATCTGCAAGAAGGCTGGGCTAAGGACAAGCTCCATATAAATATTAGTAACATGCTTAGTATCTTGTGTTCACATGAATTCACATGATTACTCATGATTGTGTTTAATGTGCATGGTTGTGGGTGGATTTTTTTTCTGTACCATCTTTTTGCCTCTTTCTTTCCCTCCCCCTCCCCTATGTTAATTCCCTTCCTCTGTGTTAGTCTTTTGTTTCTCCTATCAGTGTCTAGTTTCACATTCTATTTTATAATTACTATGTTCTCAGTTCTTTCACAGAATGCTTTGGGAGAACTGCCCTAGATTAAGCCAACTAAATTACTAGTTTCCAGGTCTTCACATCCCCACAATTGTGCTCACTAATGCAGTGGGAGAGGAAAACCAGAACCCCAAGACAAAGGCAGGTCTGCACCGACCTCTCAACATTTTTAAGTGTGTTCATCTCCTTAAGGCTGCATCTCTTCTAATTACTGAAAAATTTCTACTTCTTCTCAAACTTCAAAGATAAAGTTTGCCCAGATTATTTTTAAAAGTCTACTCTATCTGCTATAAATGCTGGTGATACACTAACTATCTCCACTGTCTATTGCCCTCTGTCCTGTGACTGTGTGGGCTCTGTTGGGGGATGGGATAGTTTCTCCCACATTGATAAGGAGCTGCAATTGTTTGTTTTTATCAAGAGTGGCACCAAACACCATTGTGACGGTGTGTAGAAGATAAATGCCTTCACCCCTCACTTTGTTTTATTGGCAACAATTAAGTTGATTTAAAAATAAATCTATGCCGCCTCTCTGTGCACACCACACTCTGACATTCATAATTGCTCCCTGTGTGTAATGGCCTAGATGTTAATTTTAGATAGTTGGAATGGCAAGCCATATATTTTTAAACCATGGAGTCATTTTTAATTAATGTCTATTTATTTTCATTTTGAAGCTCTGTTGAAATAATCAATAATAGAAGTTGAAATCACAAGTTATGACAACAAAGTTTCGTGAATCTTTCTTACTGGCTCTAAATTACTTGTGGAATCTTTATGATTTTTTTTTCACAAAAATTATTATTAATAAACAGAATATTATTTAAAGCATTTTATTAAATTTGCCTCTGGCTTCTTCCCACAAGAGGCCAATGTTGCAGTTCTATTTCATTTTCTATGAAGGTAAGGGACAGGGTAATTTGAAAACTCAACTCAAAGGGAAAGATAGTTGTGTCACTAATGTATACTAAAGTTCTACCTGAGATCTGTAGCCATTAATTAAAATGGGACCCATCAGGAAGCTTCAGGCGCTCTGTTCTGCTATAATGAGCTGCCCCGTTCCACACAGGCACACATGGAGCAGGTAGAGCAGTTGGCATAACCACAAGAGCCATACTAAGAATGGAGATAGGGGAAAGGGAGCTGAGAGTCACGTAAAGAGCACAGAGAGCAGGAAGGAGTGGAGACTAAAGGATGCTGAGGTCCTAGGATGAGAGAAGCCTGGGCAGGGTGTACTGATGCAGTGGAGGTAGCTACGAGAGAGCTGGGAACACGGGGTGGGGAAGATTAAGATAAAAGAGTTCTGTCTGCTTTTGTTCTCTTGTGACAGGGTCTCATGTACCCTGGGCTGATCTCTAACTCATTCTAAAACTGAAGATTCTCTTGATCCTTCTACCTCATCTTCCATAGGGCTTGGATTACAGGCATGCACTACCACACTGCTCTACCGAGAGAGCTTGTAAGGAGAAAGGGTGTCGGTAATAATAAAACCTCAGGTCTGCTTTTGGAATGTGGTAATTGCAATAAGATCCAAGCAAAATCTTTGTGAGTTAGGAAGACTGAGTCCCAGAACAACAATGTTATTAGTTTTTATATCCATTTTTCTGTTTCTTTAAAAAAAATTTTAATTAATTAATTGATGTTTTTTACACTCCATATTTTATTCATACAGGAACAATTATGAGTCAGAGTTGTGACTGTGGGATGGCCACCCTATCCCTCACTTGATGTCCTGTCTTCCTGCTGGAGGTGGGCTCTATAAGTTCCCTCTCCCTACTGTTGGGCATTTCATCTAAGGTCCTTCCCTTTGAGTCCTGAGAGTGTCTCACCACCCAGGTCTCTGGTGTATTCTGGAGGGTTCCCTCAACCTCCTATCTCTCAAGGTTGACTGTTTCCATTGTTTCTGCTGGCCCTCAGGGCTTCAGTCCTTTTTCCCTCACCCAATACCAGATTGGGTTTCCCTCTCCCCGCCTCCATCACTTTCCCTCCCAGGTCCCTCCCTAACTCCCTACCTGTGATTGCTTTCTTCTCTCTCCCAAGTGTTCTCACTTGGGAACTTCAGCTTGTTGACCTTTTTGAGTTCTGTGGAATGTATTTTGGGTATTCTGTACGTTTGGAGGAGGGCTAATATCCACTTATTAGTGAGTACATACTATGCATGTCCTTTTGGATCTGAGTTACCTCACTCAGGATGATACTTTCTAGTTTCATCCATTTGCCCGCAAACTCAGGATGTCCTTGTTCTTAATAGCTGAGTGGTATTCATTCCATTGTGTAAATGAACCACATTTTTTGTATCCATTCTTCTGTTGTGGGACATCTAGGTTGTTTCCAGCTTCTTCTTCCAGAGGAGCTGACAGGTGGCTAACAACCACTGTAGCTTCAGCACCTGGAAAATCTAACACCTCTACACTCCCATGCACATACCTACACACCAGCACATGCATTCATGTGATTAAACATAAAATAAAATGTTTTAAAAGGCAATGTTTAGTGGTTGAGAGAAAACTATTAAGCAACTACAAAATGTCAATATGTTAAAGAACCCCCCCCCGAAAAAAAAAGCATATAAAAAATACAGGATGTTTTTAAAGTCATAAGTGAAGATTTTAAAGGAGGGAGCCAAGTGAAAATTAAAAAAACTCCATCAAAGAAAAGTATGATTTACTATATTCAAATATTTTATGGTTCTTGGGACTATATGTAACCCACATGGAAAATACATTTCTGGATCGGGAAAGGGAAAGGAGAACTTTATTGCTTTAGCTTTAGAAAAGGACTAATTAAAATATTTAAGTGGCTCTAACCTTTTGATCCTTGAATGCAGTGTAGGGAGCAGTGGGACAAGGAAAGAGGCACAGCACTGTTGCACGTGGTAGATTCTGCACAGTCTGATAGCCTGTGTGTCCCTTCTAAAGTCATTTATAACTTGACTTTACTTAACCATGCTTTTAATCTGGGTTTCTTCTTAAAAGTTAATAAATGTCTATATTTGTTACACTATGCACATATCTTTCCCAGTCCTTATTCTCATACCTACCTTTTTGTCCCTTACCAAAAATGGCTTTGTTCCATCCAATATGTCCTGATTACGCTTTCTCTTAAACTTCTCCCAATTCCTCCTCATTTCCCTTCCATTCAGACCACCTCCTTTCTGTCTTTCCTTAGAAACAAACAACTAAGAGATTATAACATAATATATACTATAATAATAAGATAAACAAATCATAATAGTACAAAACAAACAAAAAAGTGAAAATGCTCAAGACACAGAGAGACCCACTTTTTTGTACACTCAGGAATCCCATAAAAAAATGTGAAACTGGAAGCCATAATAAATCTGCAAAGGACCTGTAGGGCAAAATAAATACATATAAAAACTAAAAGATAATTTTTGATAAAAGAGAGAAAAGAAAAAAATTAATATGAGAGACAGAGAGACAGAGAAAACCCTGCCATGACATTATGAGACAAGAACCCTCCACAAGGGTTGTTGAGTTCATTTACTGTCAGTTGATTGTCTACTAATAGACATTCAGCCTACCTTTAAGAGTCGTTTGTTTCCCAGTGAGACTCCTTGGAGAAAACTACATTTGCATTTGCAAGTGTCATCAGTTGAAGATGGCATCTGGATTAGGGACTGGGCTGTGTGCCCACTTCTCCCTTCAGCTCCAGGATCCCATCTTGTGCACACCCTTGCAGGCCCTGAGCGTAACGACTCAGTTCCTGTGAGTTCCTATCTACATCAGTCCTGTCATGTTGAGAAAGGCTTATTTCTTTAGTGTCTTCCATCCCACCTGGCCCTTATCCTCTTTCTGCCTCTTCTCTGCTGGGTTCCCTGAACCTAGGGTAAGAATTTGATGGAGACATCCTATTTGGGGATGAATGCTTCAAAGCCTCTCACTTCGTGCATAATGTCCATTTGTAGGTCTATCTATCTGTCCCCATCTGCTGCAGAAGGAAGATTTCTGATGATGACTAAGGCACTGATCTATGAATATAGCATAATATCATTAAAAGTCATTTTATTGCTAAATTTGGTTTCTTCTAGGTCCCTGGGCTATCTACTCTTAGGGTCTTGGACACATAACCATGGTATGAGTTCTATCTCTTGGAGTGTTCCTAAAGTCAAATCAGATATTGGTTGGTGACTCCCACCAGCTTTCTGCCACCATTGCATTAGCATATCTTGTAGGCAGGACACCATTATACATTAAAGGGTTCATAGATGGGCTGGGGTTTATGTCTCTTCTTTGGTTGCATGCAGAACATCTTCTGGTACCAAGAACACTGACTGAACCCTGGGTGTGAAGACTCGAGGTAGGCACCAACATGACTCCTCCTAGTTCAGTACATTGTGGAGGTATTATCTATAGCAAGAGGAACTTGGCATCAGTTTGTGCAAAGCAACTTATAGCCTTGGCAACACCCTTGGTTGTTTGGGGGTTTCTATGATACCTTTGTGGCCACTAACTGAATTAGATAACACCTTTTCCAATACTGAAGGCTTAATTTGTTAACAAGTGATATCCAGTTGGGCTCTGTCTTCCCTATTAGTTAGTGATTTCATTTAGATTTACATACATACATACATACATACATACATACATACATACATACGTGTGTATGCATGTATATATATACATATATCTAACATATATTATTAGATTACCATATATGGGAATATACATATGTGTGTATATATATATATATATATATATATATATATATATATATATATATATATATATATATATGTGTGTGTGTGTGTGTGTGTGTGTGTGTGTGTGTGTGTATAAAACATACATACATACATACATACATACATACATACATACATGTGGAGAGACAAATGAAATTAAAGGCCATTTGGGCATGGAAACAGAATCTTAGGAAGCTTCTACTATATTAGGTTTCCACAAGACTATTCAAGGCCCTTAGTTTTAGCTGTCTTTCTTCATATTCCCTTCCTCATTGCCATCTTCCCTCGTATCCCTACTTGAGATTTCCATTTCAGTCCCACCCCTTTTCTTTCACCTATAACTATTCTCTTCCCCCTTCTTAGGAAGATCTAGCTGCCCTTGATAGTGTCTTACTCTGTACTTAACCTCTGTGATATGTAGCTTGCTTATCGTTGATTTAACAACTAGTCACTCTAAGTGAATACATGCATTATTTGTCTTTTGATATCTGGGGTACATCTCAGGATAATTTTTTTTCTAGTTCCATCCATTTACTATGAGTTTCATGAATCTATCTATTTAAAATAGCCAAATAATACTCTACTGTGTAAATGTTCCACATTTTCTTTAACCATCCATCTGTGGATAAACATCCAGGTCTATTCCAGTTTCTGGTGATTGCAAATAGAGCAGCAGTGGACATGGCTGATCAGTATCTAAGTGTGTCTGTAGTAAGATGAAGTGTCCTTTAGGCACCTATCCAAGAGTGGCACAACAGGCACTTGCTATCCATCTTCCTGAGGAACCACCACACTGCTTTCTACAGTATCTGTACATGTCTGTACTCC
>LR751377.1:132089-180008 GCA_902729485.2 Mus minutoides | reverse complement strand
AGCCCCTGTATTGGGGCATATAAAGTTTGCAATACCAAGGGGACTCTCTTCCCAATGATGGCTAACTAGGCCATCTTCTGCTACATATGCAGCTAGAGAAACGAGCTCTAGGGGTTCTGGTTAGTTCATATTGTTGTTCCACCTATAGGGTTGCGGACCCCTTCAGCCCCTGGGGTACATTCTCTATCTTCTCCATTGGGGGGCCTGTGTTCCATCCTATAGATGACTGTGGGCATCTACTTCTATATTTGCCAGGCACTGGCATAGCCTCATATGCATGGCATTCCATCAGTATTTCTTGAATAATAAGTATTTGCTCATGCCCTATTTCTTCACCAAAACTGAATAAGTGGCTATAGATTCATAGATAACACTGAGTGCCTGGAAGGCTCTATGCAGAATGTATGGATCTCTGTGTAAAACCTTACCACTGTAGGATATTTAGGGCACATGGGTGATTTTCATCTTTATATGAAGCATATATATGACAATTCAAAGATGTGAGAGTTTTGTTTGTGTACAGTGACAAGTTTAGTTGCAAGGATTGAGTGTGTGAGAATCTTCAAGACATTATCTAGGTCTTACTTATCATTGTTCAAATCTAATCCCAGTAACAAGTGGTGTGATGTCTCCATTTTTGCATGTCATTCTATGCAGTGACTAATTGGAAAACATTGAATCTACAATACAGATTTTCTAAAACTCTATATCGTTGGAATTTTTTTTTTTAATGAACCAAATGAGTTCATTTGGTGTTTAAAACAAGTTTGGATTCTCAGTAGGAAATATATTATTTTATTTTTCATCTTTCATATCCTCTAGGAATTTTATATTACATCCAAATTGCCACGGTAATATGTAAGCCAATTGTCTTATCTGCGAGTATGTGGGTGGTAAAGTTCATGAACTAGGTATTAGTAAAGTGCTTTTATCTCTAACATACATTCAAGATGTCTCTGAGATGAGTCCTAAAAGTCTGCTTGACAATAATATTTTATTGCAATTTTTAATGTTAAGCTCATGAACATTTTTACTGCATTGTGAAACTGCATATTCCTGTTCAGTCACAGGCTTAAGCATTAGATATTCCATATTGTGATCCACACTGTTCTGCAAGCGGCATTACACCTCACACAGATTTCATAACAGAACCATTATGAAATGCTTCACAGACATAAACTGCAAACCTAAACTGCAGAATTCATGGAAATTAAAGATAAGCAAGGAGAAAATTAGCAATAGTAGTCTTGCTATAAGAAACTCTTTCTACATAGGTATAAGGTATATTATGGTAATGTGTATTTATAGAAATTCCACAGCCATGAATATGGCTATTGCATGCTCCCTAAGTGGCTAAAGAATGTCATCTATGGGTAAGATTATGCTTAAGTTTGGCATATATAGACTGATGAATAAGCACTCATCCTCTCTCCATGCTGTTAATTACAAGGCAGTAGGAGACATACTTAAAATAAATAAACATACAAATAAATAACTTGTTTAATCATGTCAAGTTCTATACAGCATTGTAAAATGGAGAGAAATGGGTGGGTCCAAGATAGAATTACAAAGACTATTCATTTTGTATATAATAGTCAGGAAATTTTTTCTAATAAGAAAAATGAATTATGGCAAACATCTCCAGAAATAATAATACAAACAAGCAGATTCATGTGGAAAAAATGTGAAGAAGCTCTTGATGAGGTATGTAAGTACCACTGTGGAGACAGACTGGCTAAAACAAACTGAGTAAAGGATAAATAGTGAAATAGAAAGATGTCATTGGGTCTGCTTTATGGAGGGCATTGGATACAATTCCAAGGACTTCTGTTTAGAAAGATTTACATCTTCAACAATGCAAAGGATATTAGATACTTACTACAGTCCAATATATAGTATACTTCTACACTCTACTCATACATAACAGTACAGCCTATTGTTGACAATAATTAACCAAGCACTTTTGTTATTTTAATTAGATAATTGCTGACCCCACGACCTTTGGGTCTATAATGAGATGGTTACTCCTTGCAGGAGTACATGACAGCGGAAGCTGATTATCTCATGATATCTCAGAATCAGAGAAGGAGGGTTAGCTAGTATCCCAGCATAATTTTCGAGGCTAACCTTCATGGGACTGGAAAACCAGTCCCTACTTCTTTATGGTTGTACCACCTCCCTGTGGTGTCATTACCTTCAGATTGAGCCTGTAACATGTGATCCCTTTGGAGACACTTATCCAAACCATAGCAAGCAATACACTCAAGATTATGTCTTACATTTTGGATTACCATCTAATACTAACTTACTCAAATGGTTTCACTTAAAAAGATTGCAAGTTTTTTTTTCCTCTTTTGTTCCTTGTTACTACTATACCAAGTAAAATATCAAAACTGTGCTGTTTTGTTTTTTTTTCTATATTTTTTTCTTTTGTCTTTTTAAAACATGTGTTACTCTTTTATTTACTTTTTTTTTTTTTTTTTTTTTGAGAAAAAAAATTTGCTATAGAACCCTGGCTGGTCTTAAACTTAATGGATAGGCCAGACTGACTTCAACTTATATTGATTCTGCTCATTCTTCCAAGTAGTAGGATTATAGGATTGGAATAATATACATATCTTACACATAATTATTTACATATATCTATATGAAGCTAATAATCTATGACCTAACAATAATCCTCTACATATTGGATGGAAAGTATGGATCTATTTACAAATTTTAACAAAAAGATACCCAGTTAGAGCAGCACCTTTTATTGAAGTTGCTTTATTTTTCCATTGTATGATTTCAGCTTCTTTGTTGAAAATAACGTGTCCATATGGGTGTGGTTTTATTTCTGGGTTTTCAACTCTATTCCAATTCTATTACTGTACCAATACTATGTAGGTTTTATCATTAATGCTCTATAGTATAGCTTGAGTTCAGGGATGGTGATTCCTCAAGAAGTTCTTTTATTGTTTGGGACTGTTTTATCTATCCTAGGTTTTTTTTTTTTTTTTTTTTTTTTTTTTTTTTTTTTTTTTTTTTTTTTTTTTTTTTTTTTTTTTTTTTTTTTTTTTTTTTTTTTTTTTTTTTTTTTTTTTTTTTTTTTTTTTTTTTTTTTTTTTTCTCCCTTTTTTTTATTAGATATTTTCATTATTTACATTCCAAATGTTATCCCCTTTCTTGGTTTTCCCTCCAAAAATCCCCTATTGCCTTCCCCCTCCCACTGCTCATCAACCCACTCACACTTGCTTCCTGATACTGGCATTTCCCTACACTGGGGTACAGAGCCTTCACAGGACCAAGGGCCTCTCCTCTCAATTATGGCTGACTAGGCCATCCTCTGCTACATACAGAGCTGGAGCCATAAGTCCCACCATGTGTAATCTTTGGTTAGTGGTTTAGTCCCTGGGAACTCTGGGGGTACTGGTTCGTTCATATTGTTGTTCCTACTATAGGGCTGCAAACCCCTTTAGCAACTTGGATCCTTTCTCTAGCTCCTCCATTGGACTCTGTGCTCAGTCCAATGGATGAATGGCTGTAAGTATCTACTTCTGAATCTGTCAGGTACTGGCAGAGCCTCTCAGGAGACAGCTATATCAGGCTCCTGTCAGCAAGCTGTTGTTGGCATCCACAATAGTATCTGGGTTGGGTTGTGTATGGGATTGATCTCTAGGTGCGGCAGTCTCTGAATGATCATCCATTCAGTCTCTGTTCCACACTCTGTAACTTCTTCCATGGGTATTTTTCCCCCTTCTAAGAAGGATCAAACATTCATATTTTGGTCTTCATTCTTCTTGAGCTTCATGTAGTTTGTGAATTGTATCTTGGGTATTCGGAGCTTCTGGACAAATATACACTTATCATTGAGTGCATATCATGTGTGTTCTTTTGTGATTGGTTTACCTTATTCAGGATGATATATTCCAGCTCCATATATTTGACTAAGAATTTCATAAACTCATTGTTTTTAATAGCTGAGTAGTACTCCATTGTGTAAATTCTGATGTTCAGAATTGCTCTTTCAATATCTATAAGAGTTGTGTTGGAATAATAATGGGGATTTCATTAATTCTATAGATTGCTTTTATGAAGGTGGCCATTTTCAGTCTGTTAATTCTACTTATCCATGAGGATAGGAGATCTTTCATCTTCTGATATCTTCTTTTATTTTTTCTGTAGGGACTTGAAGTTCTTGTTGTACAAATTTTTTACATCCTTGGTTAGTGGTACACCAAGAAATTTTATATTACTTTTGACTATTGTGAAGAGTGTTGTTATTTTCCTAATTTCTTTCTCTACCATATTGTGCTTTGTATACAGGAGAGACACTGATTTCTTTGAGTTAATTTTATGTCCTGTCATATCACCAAAGTTATGTAATAGCTGTAGGAGTTCTCTGGTAGAATTTTGGGCTTTGCTTATATATACTATCATAGCATACATAAATAGTGATATCTTGAATTCTTCTTTCCAATTTGTATTTACTTGATCTACCTTTCTTAATGCTCTAGCTAGAACTTGAAGTACTATATTGAATAAATATGGAAATAATGGAGAGCCTTATCTCTGGTTTTAGTGGGATTGCTTTATTTTCCTTCCATTTAATTTGATATTGGCTATTGGCTTGCTGTATATTGCATTTATTATGTTTAGGCATGGGCCTTGAATCACTGACATCTCCAAGCCTTTCAAAGAAAGAGTGTTGAGTTTTGTCAAAGGCTTTTTCAGAGATGATATGTGATTTTGCTCCTTCAGTTAGTTTAGATGCTGGATAACATTGATAGGTTTTACTATATTGAGTCCTTCCTACATCCCCGGGATAAAGCCGAAGTGATCATGATGAATGATCTTTTTGACATGTTCTTAGATTCTGTTCACAAGAATTTTATTGTGAATTTTTATTGATATTCAGAATGGCTACAATAAAAACCTGGAAGGACAGCACATGCTGACAAGGCTGTGGACAAAGGGGAATGCTCCTCCATTGCTGGAGGGACTGCAAACTTGTATAGCCCCTCTGGAAATCAATTTGGCATTTTCTTAGACAACTGGAAATAGTTTTACCTGAATTCCCAGATATACCACTCTTAGATTTATACATATAGCCAAACAATGGTCCAGCAATCCTCAGAATGTGTTCTCTGCTTTGTTCACAGCACCTTTATTCATAATATCCTTAAACTGGAAACAACCCAAATGTGCCTCAACCAAAGAATGGATATAGAACATGGGGTACAATTACAAAATGGAATACTATTCAGATACTAAAAATGAGGACATAATGACTTTTTCAGCAAATGTGTGACACTTGAAAATATCATCCTGAGTGAACTAACCGAGAGCCAATAGGACATGCATGGTATGCACTCATGGATAATTGGATAATAGTCAAAAACCTATAATATTCATGATCCATCTCACAGGTCTAATGAACTTAAACAAGAAGGAAGGACCAAACACAGATGGTTGAATCACAGTTAGAAGGCAAACTCCCCTACCCACCCACTCCCACTTCTTGGCTCTGGCATTCCCCTGTACTGGGGCATATCAAGATTGCTAGACCAAGAGGCCTTTCTTCCCAATAATGGCCAACTAGGCCATCTTCTAATACATATGCACCTAGAGACATGAGCTCTGGGGGTTCTGATTAATTCATATTGTTGTTCCACCTATATGGTTGCAGACCCCTTCAGCTCTTGGGTACTCTCTCTAGCTCCTACATTGGGGACCCTTGTGTGAGCAATGTATGAGAATAAAAATAGAGAAAAAAGATAAAAATAAGAGTTGAAGGGAGGGAGAGAACTGAGTTGAAGAGGGGATGGGGAGGGAATGTGGAGTCAGGAATAGGTATGGAGAAAGATAGGAGAGAGGCCCTCAGTGTCAGGAGAATATATCCAAAACTGCAGCTGCAGTGGGTTGAAAGTAGTGAACCAAATCCTCGGCCTACTAGAAAGTCCCAGATAACCTGGATAGGGGAAGATCCCAGGAGTCTGGTGACCTTAGAGGAGATGCCTAATAGTGGGGATATGGACTTTTGTAGCTAGGCTGGAACCCAGGAGACAGATAAGGATATAATCCCACCCACAAAACTCTGGACCCAAAACTTACCCTGTATAAAAGAAATGCAGGGATGGAACAGAGATGGAAGCAGAGGCCAGCCAACAACCAGTCTAGCTTGAAGTCCAACCCATGGACAAGCACCAATCCCTGACATTATTAATGATACTGGAGTATGCCTGCAGATAGGAATCTAGCATAACTGTCCTATGAGACACTCTACCCAGCAACAGACTAAAGTAGATATAAATGACATATTTTCAATAAAAATATTTTTTCTAAGGGATGTATCCATTGAAATTATTTTCAGAGCTTCTCTAGGGGAAACTAGCAAGAGAGAAGGAAGGGGAAATTGTTGTCAGGATGTAACATAGGAGAGAATGAATAAATAAGTTAATTAAAAAATAAATAAGTAAAACAACTATTTAGCCTCTTTCACTGGCATCTCTCTGAAATTGATTTTGTGTTTATATTTTTGGCTTGATGGCAATTTTTATTATTAAATAATTCTATTGTATTTATTTATTACAGGTTTTATATTTTTCATCTTTTCAGGAATATTTGAGTTATGTTAGGCTAAAGTATTTGAAAACTAATGGAATTAGCATATACATGAAAGCATTTAAAAATTATAGATATTTTCTTCATTTACATTTCAAGTGCTATCCCATAAGTCAACTATACCCTCCGCCCTGCCCTGCTCCCCTACCCACCCACTCCCACTTCTTGTCCCTGGCATTCTCCTGTACTGGGGCATACAAAAATTGCTAGACCAAGGGCCTTTCTTCCCCAATAATGGCCAACTAGGTCATCTTCTAATACATATGCAGCTAGAAACATGAGCTCTGGGGGTTCTGATTAGTTCATATTGTTGTTTCATCTATAGGGTTGCAGACCCCTACAGCTCTTGGGTACTCTCTCTAGCTCCTACATTGGGGACCCTTGTGTGAGCAATATATGAGAATAAAGATAGAGAAAAAGATAAAAAATAAGAGTTATGAGACATAAAAAAAAAAACCCTACAATCTCCAGAAGCAGGGTCAGACAGAAGTTGGAAAATGAATGTCTAACCAGAGGTAATAATTTTAAAAATAAACCAGAAAAATAAAAAGTCTATAACCTGAATTGTTTACAGATAAGAGGAATGATACAATATGAAACTAGAAAGACTTGAAGAAGCTTGTCTTTAGAAACATTTATTATTTTGGAATCACTCACATTTGAATCTGGAGTGTTCTCTGATAAGCGAGTCTTGTCTCACTGCTGCTTGGTGATCCTGGGCAGCTGGTTCTAAGTTATATGGAAACTCAGACAGAGCAAACCATGGGAAGCAAGTCTTTAAACTTCATGTCAGTACCTGCTTCCAGGTTCCCTCCTCAACTCCCTAATCTGACTTCCTTTCGTGATGGTATATAAGCCACAATATGATATAAATCCTTTCCTTCCCAAGTCATTTTTGATCATGGTGTTTCTTGAAATATAAAATAAAGTAGGATACTGGTCTATAGTCTTCTTTTTCTAAAAAGTGTGCATTTAGTATTAGCATCTTGGGAATGATAGAGTTATTAAATAAATGATTCCAACATTTCTACAGTCTGGAAGAAGCTGACACAAATACTTTAATGTTTGGTAGAATTGAGACTGGAAATATCTATAGAAGGTACTATTCTAATGTTACAAATTATTAATGTTAGTGCATTTCTTGTTGCAGTTAATCTATAATTAGTCAAGTTGTGTGTATGCGTGTGTGTGTGTGTGTGTGTGTGTGTGTGTGAGAGAGAGAGAGAGAGAAAGAGAGAGAGAGAGAGAGAGAGAGAGAGAGATCTTTGATATTTTATCTCTTTTGAGGAATCATCCCATTATTTCTGCATTTTTGAATTAGTGGATATAGAATCTGCTATGTGTTATAAACAGTACCCTTAACCTAAATGCACATGCCATAGTTTATAATTTCCATGCTTCTGAATTGAAATAATCCCATTAAACTAGTAATTATGATTATATATTTAATGATAAACCTTAGTCATCTATTTCTGACATAGTAAAGAGAAATTATTAGTACATACAGATACCAAAAATTGTGGTTTTAGGGCTGATGAGATGATTCTCAGGGAGAGAACGTGCTTGCTATAAAACAGCAACCTTAGTTCTATGCCTTGGTCTCAAAGGGTAGAAGAAGAACCAAGCCGCAGAAGAATAACTTCCAACCGTACAGTATGGTGGCAAAATCATATCCACTGGAAACGGCTAGAATCATGAAGCCAGCACAGCTGCTTGACACAGTTTCAGCAAAGTTGCACTGATTGCTATAATCTTTTGCTTCTTTCTCTAACTGTTGGCTTTTGGTCTCTGTGTGTTACAATATTAAGGACCTTATGCATTATGATTAAATTTATGTCTTTTCCAGAGAAAAATTGTGTTTGAGTCTTTTTAGGAAAACCCCAAAATTAACATTACCTATCCAACATCTGGAAGTCCTCCTTATGCCCTGAAGATCATGAAGCACAGACTACACATAGCTAGATGAGGCCATTACTCCAGGAATATTTTTAGGGTGTCTTCCCCTGAGCAAACTCAAACAGTATAGTTTATGAAGGGTAAACACAGAAAATTGACAAACCCTGATTGGCCAGGAGCATAGCTTACAGCTTCAAGGTCGCTTTTATCATAGGCTTCAAGGTCTCTAAAACTGCAGATTCCAGATAGTAGGTTGCAGAGGTCTTTAAATGTTAGGACTATCATAATCAACCAATTTTCTGAGAGATGCGAATAGAATGGAACCAATACATGTAAGTTATTAAGGGATTATCCTGCAACAAATTAATGAATGGGGAATTTGTGGCCTTTACAAACAATAGCATATTATTCAGTACTTTACTTTGTGATGAACAAGAAGAAGAATTAGTGAAGACAGGTGTGTTATTGGCATGTGATTGATTCAGATTCAAAAGAAGCTGAATGGAACCAAATAAAAGCAGATTTTATAATAAAATTAGAGAGAGACCTGTATTTCTAAGAACAAGAATAATTAGCTTCTAAAATTATAATATATTAATCTCTACATAATCTTAAAATTAAAAATCCTAAGACTAATTGGGGATTAGTATTAAAATACTGTACTCTAATACTTCCCACTATTAATTATAATACTAAAAAGATGCTGGTATAGAACAAAGACTTGTTGATAAGATAAGCTGAATATAACCTGCTAAGTCTGCTAAATTTTACTTGTACATGTGTTTTCAGGACTGACCATCTGGTATTTTTAGCCAGCTTGTGTGTTACTCCCCAGGGAAGATTATTTCTCTATTCCTTTTACTTGCTTGCTGTTCCTAGTGTAGGGTTGAGATTTCATGATCTTTCTATTGTCACTTTGAGATGTTTATTGTTGTCTTTGTTCAGCACATGTTTATGAAGTCATAACAACCAGAGTTTATGGGTATAGATTTTGAAATTATAAGGGGTTCATAGTACCACACCAACCTTCCTGAGATTCTGAATCTTATAATGTTTCTAGTCATCTTCCACGATGTTCTCTCAGCTTTACATGCTGGAGTTGTTTTAGAGATATATCTACTGAGACTGGGCCCTATAGCTCTGCATTGTGATTGGTTGTGCTGTTCTAACATGATTTCTTGTTTTGGAAAAAAAAAAAGTTCTCCTGATGAGGAATAAGAACTACACATATTTGTAGGAATAAGGATAAATATTTAGCATATAGTTAGAGATTAAGCTATTTTAATAATATTTCATTTGCAGCTTCATTTCCATGGTCCATGACTTTACTAGTACTGGATAACAGGCCAGGTTTCCAGTACCAGGAATACTTTTCTTCTTGTTAAACAAGTAATAAATCCAACTAGAAAATTGTTGTTAGTTGTCACCAAACTATGTTTGCTGCTACTGTACCCTTAGGGTTACTATACCATGATGGTCACTGACAAGGTTCTTAGGCATAATACCCAGGTACAATTGTTGGTTGCTTTTTTCTTTGTAAGTTTGCATGGACCCTTCATACACCTTAAAAGTTTGTTCTTAGAGAGGTGATAGTCAAATCAGTTGCATCTCTGGGACCTCTTCAACCTTTGTCCCGAGTACATGGACACATATAATTAATGAATAAAAGAGGCTACAAATATGAAAGAACAAAGAAGGGTATGTAGAAATAAAAGGAAGGAACTGTATAATTGTATTTTAATCTCACAAACAAAATAAATAGTTATCCAAAAAAAAAAAAAAAAAGAAATAGTTATCCTAAAATTAATAAAGGGAAGATTTATATTTCATTCTAGGACATTTTCTAAATTACCCATGGCTTCATTATGTGTTCCTGCTTAATTTTCACAGTTGAGTTATTACCCAATACTCAAGGAGAGGCCGGTAAGAGTGGGTATTTTTATATTCAGATTATGATCATCATAACCTAAAAGTATAAATTCTACCCCTTCAGCAACATTATATATAGATGATTTTTTTTTGTTTGCTTGTTTTTCGAGACAGGGTTTCTCTGTTTAGCCCTGGCTGTCCTGGAACTCACTTTGTAGACCAGGCTGGCCTCGAATTCAGAAATCCGCCTGCCTCTGCCTCCGGAGTGCTAGGATTAAAGGCGTGCGGCACCACGCCCGGCTGATGATTAAGTTAAGAATAGAATAATAAGAAAAAAATATCCCCATGAGGAAAAGTTGTGATACAAATCTCTGATTTAAGCTGAAAATGATATTCAAAGCATGTATCATTGCCTTATCAAAATTTAAAGGGAAGAACAAAATTTTTTTTTTATTTTAAAGAAATGAGGTGCTATAAGTATGAAGAAGTTCAGAATCAGTACTTAATACTGCAAGCTGAATTACGAAGTAGCACTACTATTTCAATAAAGTAATAATTTAGGTTATAAGTCTGTTTTACCATTGTTGTATGGCAAAACATATATCAGATGCATTGCAGAATTAGAAATGAAATTATAGTCAAAATTGTGTTATCTACAAATGCATGGGTTTATCTATGCTTGTTATCCCCTCTTAAATATACTGTTCCATCAAAATGAAGAAATTATAAGACTTACTTTCTCTTAGACTTAACTATAAAGGATTCCTTTATCTAAAATTCTTTCAAGATCTTTAAAGGACAATATTAAATGTTAGAAATCTCATTTGGGATAAGGGAATTACTGATTTTTTAAATGTTTCTATTATAATTATATTATGTTATTTGAGGAAAATGTTTCATTTAATACTTTGTTTGTTTGTTTTAAACATGTTCCAGTGATTGGCCAAAAGGCAAAAAGCATATGGCCAGTGCTAGTTGGACTCAGTGGGTTTAACAAAATGAGCATGCAAATTGGCTGGGGAATAAGGGAATAAGTGGAATATTTGGGGCTGGGTACCGAATATAATCAAAATAAAATATAATAAATTCTCACTAGATAGTCTTATTCCAATTTTACAAATTGAAACTAATATTCATTCAAAAATATCATTGGCAATTTCTAGTATATAATATTTGGGTGGATTATGGTATTTTCAAAATGAAAAGGTAATGAATATTTATTGACAACATGATTATGTGTTTGATATTCATGGCACTCATTTAAACTTCTGTTAATTGTGGATTCATAAAGACTGCCAAACAATAGTTGACAAAGATGGGATTATTTCTCACCACACAGAGACTATACCATGTTGACTATCTTGTTATCATCAGAGCAAAGCATCAAATACTGCACACACCAAACAGACAAGCAGGCAGGCAGACAGTCAGATACATACACACAACATATACACACACCATACACACATATCACACACACACACACACACACACACACACACACACACACACACACATAGCACATACAAACACATGCACCATACTCACATACCACAAACACAATGCACACACACACACACACACACACACACACACACACAGAGGGGGGAGAGAGACAGAGGGAGAGAGAGAGAGAGAGAGAGAGAGAGAGAGAGAGAGAGAGAGAGAGAGAGAGAGAGAAGAGCGCTAATATTTATTGATCAAACTGTACTGTCTCTTCTTTCCATTGTTCTCATCCTGAATATATAGATGTACTATATAAATGTAAAAATGAAGTAAAAATTGAATGACTGAAAATGTATTTCTAAGGAAAGATTATTGTTCTGAATCCTGATGTAGAATTTTGAATATAGTACTTACTTTTACAACTCTAATATATTCATTGAAATTCACTTTGCTTATAGTTTTTAATAACAAACAACAGTCCATTGTTCTCTCACTTTAGTATACTATATTTTGGGCATTCTTTAAAACATCAAAAAAGTAAGCATTAAGGCAAAATAAAATATTCATTTTATTATTGTCAATATAGTATGAAACCCTGAATAATGTGATTTTCACACACTAACCTACCCAAAGGAAAAATGTGTAAGTACAAAAAATTCTGCTGTTTAGAAAAGAAAACTGAATTTTGCATCATCTGAAGATTTGTGTAACATGCAAGCTCATATTTTCAGAGACATAGGATTTAGCTACTTTAGTTTGTAAACCTCAGGTCCACTCTATACCGAGTTTTCCAAGGATAATGTTCAGAACTATCTTACCAATTCTCCCCTATAACATGTTTGAGTTACTCTCATGTATTCTGTTTTCTTTGTGAGTTCATTGTTAAAAGACCTTAGATCAAATATTTTTCTGACACAGATTCTGGAACAGCCATCAAGACTTTTAATTATTTTATTATTTTCCATTAAGTCACTTCATAGCCAGAAGAATGGTGCTGGCATGACTGAGTGCTTCTGATACTACTGAAGTATGAAGTGCCAAGGTCAAGGTAAGACTTCAGGACATGGTGGATCACTGTCACCTGTGTTAACTATCCAGCCTGTGACTCTCCAGGAGGTTCTTTAGTAGTATTTAAAGACTTTTTAAATATAATCTACAGAACTGAACTCCATTATTAGATCACATACTTTGAATGGATGCAAAAATTTAAATATGAGGCTTTCAGAGCCTCATTGATTGTAACTAGTACATACTTTGGTTCTTGTGTACAAATATCCTGATTGCAAAATTACTGCATCTTTTTAGGAAAATTATTATTCCATATTTACCTTGAAAAAGTATGGTAGAAATTGTACCACCTTCATACTAAACTTAAACCTAAAATCTAAAGCATTCCATTCAGTGTTTTAGAATTCAATATAAATCATTTTACCTTTTAAAGACAAGTTATTTAAGCTACTTCCAATAGTGAAAATGTGTTTAGCTTCATCTTTTGCCAAAGTAAAATATGCACAAGCACTCACAACTGATATGACAGAAATGAAATGGGCTGTGTTCTTAGTCATTATGTGAATGCTAATCAGTGATTGACTATTGTACAGTCAGTAGGTTCAAGAGAAAGAAAAAAGAAAAGCACCACTTAATTATTTGGCATTTCAATTTCTTTTTATTGGCAGGTATTATATATATGCATATAAAATGGTTTGGTCAAATCAACCCTCTTCCCAATACTTTCCCTATGCTCTCAACAACTATTTCTTTCCAGCTTCATGTGTGTGTGTGTGTGTGTGTGTGTTAACTTTTTTTTTTAATCCCACTGGCTCCACTTAGTGTTATAATTATGCCCCTGGGTATAGGACCATCTACTGAAGTATGGCTAACATCTTACAGGTACATGTATCCTTAAAGAAGCCACATGTTCCACTATGTTTACAGCAACCTTATTTATAATAGCCAGAAGTTGGAAAGAACACAGATGTCCCTCAACAGAGAAACAGATACAGAAAATGTGGTACATTTACACAATGAAGTACTACTCAGCTATAAAAAATAATTAATTTATGAAATTCTTATGCAAATTGATGTATCTGGAGGATATCATCCTGAGTGAGGTAGCCCAATCACAAAAGTCACTTGATATGCACTCACTGATAAGTGGATATTAGCCCAGAAACTTAGAATACCCAAGATACAATTTGCAAAACACAAGAAAATCAAGAAGGAAGACCAAAATGTGGATACGTTATTCCTCCTTAGAATAGGGAACAAAATATCTATAGAAGGAGTTACAGCGACAAAGCTTGGAGCTAAGACTAAAGGATGGATCATCCAGAGACTACCCCACCCAGGGATCCATCCCATAATCAGCCACCAAACCCAGACACTATTGCATATGCCAAGATGATTTCCCTGAAAGAACCCTGATATAGTTATCTTGTCTGAGGCCATGCCAGTGCCTGGCAAATACAGAAGGGGATGCTCACAGTAATCTATAGGAAGGAACATATGGCCCCCAATGGAGGAGCTAGAGAAAGTACCCAAGGAGCTGAAGTGGTCTGCAACCCTAGATGTGGAACAACAGTTTGAACTAACCAGAACCCCCAGAGCTCCTGCCTCTAGCTGATATGTAACAGAAGATGGCCTAGTTGGCCATCATTGGGAAGAGAGACTCCTTGGTCTTACAAACTCTATATGCCCCAGTACAGGGGAATGCCAGGGCCAAGAAGTGGGAGTGGGTGGTAGGGGAGCAGGGCAGGGGGAGCGTACAGGGAACTTTTGGGATAGCATTTGAAATGTAAATAAAGAAAATATTTAATTAAAAAAAAGAAAGAAAAAGAAAGAAACCTGACTCTCTTTCCTATGACCCAGGATATTTTATTATGTAATAACCTTCAAGTAATTAAATTTTAAATGTAATAAAATATTGTTTTAAATTTATTTGATAAGTGTCTATATGTGCGTATACACATATGCTATGATGCACACATGGAGACCACAGACACATTTCTGAGAGTCTGTTTAACCCTCTATTTTGTGGAACCCCACACTAGCACTGAGGATGTCAGGCTTAGAGCTTAAGGTACATAAATTTCATATTCTAGTAAATATCTGAGATTTGAAACTCCTGATGTAGTAAATGTAACAGTATATAGAAATATAGAAGTTATTTGAAATTGTCATAGCAAAGAATTAGAGGACAGAATAAATTATGAAGCCATTGAGTCCCAGTTATAGTGAAAAATGAGTTTTTTTTAAATATACATTTGAAAATGCATAATCATGGTAGATTTTTTTTTCAGGGCACAAACTCACTAATAAAGAATAGAATTTTAAATATTTATTTATCACAGTTCCTAGCTCAATTTAAAAGAAATTATTTCACATACCTTCAAGGAAGAAAAGTCAAAATTGAGCTTAAAAACAAGGCACAAAGCCCCTCCCCAAACACGACTGAGCAAATCAGCAAATTACTCACTTAGAAAAACATGAAATCGTAAGACAAAAGTGCGAGTCTGTAATTATCTCTACAGCAAATTGTCTTTCAATAGAAAGATAAAAGCTATTATGAAAACTAAGGGAAACTAGAAAATTTATTTATGAATTATTGTTCCTCACTTCTATACATTGTACACACATGCAAAAAGAGAACAAATTTTTTTTTTTTAAAAAAGGTATTTCAAAACAAACCCATAGGAAAACAGAATGTACTGAGTGTTCTGTGTGTTTACATCCTGTGCACTGCATAGTAAATTGCAGTAGGAAGCTATGTGCTGGCCACAAAATTGAGTTTTAATTCATTTTTCTCACAATACCTTCACATGAATTGCTTTTACTTTCAAAAAAAAAAACTTTCATTAAACTTTCAGAGCATATATTTCAACTTATATTAGTTCATATATATGTACACACACACACACACACACACACACACACACAAACACACACACTTTTTTTTTTTTTTTTTTTTTTTTTTTTTTTTTTTTTTTTTTTTTGGTTTTTCGAGACAGGGTTTCTCTGTGTAGCCCTGGCTGTCCTGGAACTCACTCTGTAGACCAGGCTGGCCTCGAACTCAGAAATCCACCTGTCTCTGCCTCCCAAGTGCTGGGATTAAAGGCATGTGCCACCATGGCCCAGCCACACACACACACTCATTCACTCATCATTTCTCTTATTAAAATTTGCAGTGTAACCTAGTAACAAGATAAAGGGTACAACATGTGAGAGTATAAGAGAATTCTCATGATAGAATTCTCAGAGTGTGATTTTTTTCTTAAACTAATGATATTCAGCGCTACAACAAGACAATGGGAATAAACAGGGCCATTTGCAAGCATGTGCTTACAAAACATCTTTTGGGATATATAAATATCAATATGTCTGTTCCCTGGCACAATGGAATGTTAGGTGATTGGTAGAAATGGATGGGTGTTCTCTGTGTCAATAAATCAGTTTGTGACACAAATGCCAACATACTCACATCCTTTAATAAAAATAATTTCTGATTTGTAACCCTTTTGTAAATTGTAAGTTTAGTAATTGAAGTCACTTCTCTCATGGAGAGAGAAGGTACTCCCCATGAACAGAGAAGGTCAAAGTCATGGTATGATGAAGAGGAATGTCTAATTTATAATCTAAGGGTAATCAACTCTGTTGCATGCTTTTTCCCAGGGATATGTGAATGAATATCTATTCACACCACAAAGGGACTAAAGTGTTCGCTCCACTGAACTCTAGCTTGGTGAATCAATAAATGTTCTAGGATTCCTAGCTGGGCAGTGGTGGTGCATGCTTTTAATCCCAGCACTTAGGAGGCAGAGACAGGCAGATTTCTGAGTTTGAGGCCAGCCTAGTCTACAAAGTGAGTTCCAGGACAGCCAGGGCTATAGAGAGAAACCCTGTCTCAACAAAACAAAACAACACAAAATAAAATGTTCTAGGATTCCTTACAGGTCTTTGCATGTGGGATTACACACATAACACTCACAATAGTTTGCATTTAGAGCACTCTGAGGAATTTAACTGATCAGCTTATGTTTAGGGATACTTAGGGCAATATTTAGGGTGGTATATATACAAATTAATAAAATAAATAGTAAAAGAAAATAAAGTAACCAAAGGCAATAGTATAAAATTCTGCCTTTTGGAATATTGTAACTGCAGGATAACATGTTTTTGAGAAGTGAGAGCATAAGAGAAATTCCAGGCTTCTAATGGTGAGGAAACTAAGACAAGGAACAAAGGGTTATTCGAAAATTCATTTGTGCTTATCCTGTCCTGATAATCAATAACTATGAAACATAATTTATTATACACTATATTTAACCAGGAAGGGTATAGGAAGTCATTTGCCACCTTCACATAACTGTGATTTGCAACAATATGAGTGACAGCTCATGCTGGTGAGGATGTGGAGCAAAGAGAACACTTATCCATTCACGATGGGAGTGCAAACTTGTACAGCTACTATAAAATCAATATGGTGGTTCTTCAAAGAGTTATGAGTAATCTACTTGAAAGTCAGATATATCACTCTTCACATGTAAGGGGAAATTGGCAATTATGTAAATAATAACCAAGCTCTAATTGGAGACCCATAGAGGTTAGGTAAAGTGCAGGGATGGAGGGGAGATGCAATGGTCTCCCTGGGAGGTTGAAATATAACAGATTTTAAGGAAGGACTGGAAGTTAGTAGAGATGGATAATGGGAAATTGGGTGGCCTGGAGATAAAGTGGAGGGAAAGAATAAAGGGAGATGTGGTTGGAATTGTTGGGGTGAGTTGGCACTTGAGGGTAGTGTAGAAACTCAGTGATGAAGAATCATCCTGGAATCCATGAAGGTGATGAATATGGAGTCTCAAGTAACCTTTTCTTGTAGCCAGGTGAGGCTTCCAGTGGTGGGACTAAGATGCATTCAATGGAATTTTTTCCAAGTGGGTCTCATGGAGAGCCCCAAACAAAATTCTGCTTTAAGTAGAGCCCTTTTGCCAAGGAAAACTTTACAAAACTCCTTGAACATGGAAAATTCTAGCTGGTGTCTATGTGTAACTACCACCCCTATATCGTTTCTTTGATGCATTAAAGTACTTTGCAAGCTACTGAAAGGGAAACATGGAAAACAACCATGCCACAAAATTTTGACCTACACTCTATCCACACTATGAGATGTGCTAGGGCAATGAAGGCCTAGAATGTGTGGGAGTAGCCAAACAATGTCTGATTTTCCTAAAGCTCACTCCATAAAAAGGCACTCATATCTAAAACTATTTGAGTAGCCAAGACTAGACAACCCAGAGATTTAGCATAAAATCAAACACTATGGGCCTTTTTTAAAAAAATAAATCAATAAAATGATTCCTAATAATATTCTGCTATATTCATACATCAGTGCCTTGCCTCTTCGCCACGACAAAGACTTCCGTATCAAACAGGAAAAGATACAGAGACTCCCAGTCAGACAATAAATTTGGGAACTTTATTAATTCCTCATCTTGGAGGTCAGGAAAGCCACTAAAAAGGAGGCAGAAAGATTGGAAGAGGCAGAGGTGATGGAGGATATCAGGAGAATAGGCATCTAAATCAACTAAGCAAAGTGCATATGAACTCATAGTACTGAAGTACACAGTGTACTGCCTATGGGGTCTGCTCCAGTTCCTCTGAGTGCATATTATAGATATTAGGTTGGTATTTTTATGGAAGTCCTGACTTGGAAAATGAGTGAGTCCTGATTCATGCAGGCTCGTAGAAAACTTTTTCTTCTGTTGCATTTCTGTGTCTAATTTTGATATGATAATATTTTTTATATTTTACACTGCATTCTTCACATTTATTTATCTTTCGAGGCCTATTCTCTTCTAATAAGAGACAAAGAGAATGAATGTAGAGGGGTGGGAAGGTCAGGAGGGCCTGGAAGGAATAGGAGAAGGGGAAATTATAATTAGGATATAATATGTAAGAAAAGAATCTATTTTCAATATAAATATTTTTATAAAGTAAAAATTAAAACAAAAAAAAACATGTTTTTTTTTTTTTTCCATGATCCATCTAGCTTCTGGTTAAACAGAGGGAAGACAGAGAGTTGTGTTAAGGTATACATATCTTCTTTCAATATTTTAAAACACACTTTATGGATGATTTTTTTCCAGTGTGAAAGATGTAACACATTTATGGAAGAAAACAAAAATGTTGCTCTCTATTATCCCATTTATTTTTTTTAAAAATGGGAACAAATGAGGAAAACCTACCTTATATTTTAGAAATAAGCACTGAACAAGACAGGGTAATGCTGAAAATAGGTTTGTGGTTGTTACAATTTAAAGAATTGAGTGAATAGATGTGTGTGTGTGTGTGTGTGTGTGTGTGTGTGTGTGTGTGTGTGTAAGAGAGAGAGAGAAAGAGACAGAGACAGAGACAGAGACAGAGACAGAGACAGAGACAGAGCCTTAGCTTAGTTAAGGTTCTATGTTTCTAAGACCATGGCAACTCTTATAAAGGAAAACATTTAATTGAAGGCTAGTTTACAGTTCTGAGGTTTCATTCATTATCAAAATGGCTGGATGCATGGTGGCTTGAAGGCAGACATGCTGCTACAAAAGTTCTGAGGGTTCTACATCCAGATCTGAAGGCAACAAGAAGAATTTGAGACACTGGTTTTGCCTTAAGCATCTGAGACATCAAAGCCTGCCTCTAGTGACACACTTCCACCAAGCCCAGAGCTATTCCAACATGACCACATCTTCTTATAGTCTGACTCCCCATGTGCCAATGGGGCTCATTTTCATTCAAACCACCATAGAGAATAAGAGTATGTATAGTCAAGGCCTTATATGTGCCCCAAAGTGTTAATTTGCAATTGTAACCCGATATGTGAAGTTGAAAACTACCTCTGGTCTATCTCATTGGTGATCTACCTCCACATAGCTGGGATCATAGCACATACTTCCAATTGTTTGTTTTTGTTGTTGTTGTTGTTGTTTGTTTTTTGTTTTTTTGTTTTTTACATAGTAGCTGGGTTACGGAATACAAGGCCTCATCATTGAGAGGTAAGCACTACTAATTGAGCAAGCGTCCTACATCCATTCATGGATTTTGTTAAGTTTAATAATGCAGCTTTAAATTTTTTTATTACTCGTCAAACCTCATATTTTCTTGTTTATACTGCTTGAAGCATTTGGTTGTGCTACTGAAACTATCTTTCATTTTATTCTACAAAAATATCCAGTGTAAATTATGCATGTTTCAAATTCAAAGCAGCCACAAGAAATAAGTATTAAATTCCATATGAAATAGAATTAAATGTAATAAAATGATAATTCATGTATTTTCATCATGCACTTGTAGGTACATTAGACTTTTTGTTGACATATTTATTATTTAGGGTTCATTAAACACCAAAGATGAAACTAGATACAATGAATAATTTAAACCCAAATCTTTTAGAGTGTCAGTGTCAAGGTTTCTCCTTAATTTTCAATTTTGTTTTGACTAATTACTGCATGGTTTCTACTGTTGGATTATAGGATCCAAAATATTATTTTTTATTGATCACTCCAAACCATCAGCTCTCACTAACTTGTGTTCTTATTGGGAAAATAGAGACTTGGATAAAAGTTGTTATTCTGTTCTAACTCCTTTTAAATTGCTCTCCTTCCTTGTTTTTGAGAGTTTTTTTTTTTTTTTCACTTGAAACACATAGGCAATCCAATTTTACAAACCAGTGGTTAGAACATACACAGCTGGGCATCTGGAGTTGCAAGGGAAGCTGGGAAAGTTATCAAAGTGACAAAAGGAATGCGAGTGTCAGGATTAGCTTTAAAACCAATTCAGCCCTGGGGCTAGGAACTGATCAGAGTCAGGGCTGTAAGTGGGCAAAGAAAGAATATGTAGAAATGACAAAAAATTTCTGCCAAAGAGATCCTTCAACAAACCCTAGCAAAATAGTCTAAGGTTTGAAAAGTGTACTAATCTGATAAATAACTAAAGACCAATGTCTTGGTGTAGCTGTGATTTTTCTTTGTAAATCAAATCGTAAAATTGTATTCAGAATATTGCAGTTGGGTTGGGAAGATGCCTCTGTGGGTTAAGTGTTAGCTGTTCACTTGTAAAGCAACAGGCTCATCTCTTCACCACCCAAATACAAAACCAGACATGGTCACATTTCAATAGTCTAAGAACTGCACATTCAGAAAGAGGGATTCTGAGAAATTGATGGCCTGTTATTCTGGCCAAATTATTGAGTTCAAGATTCAATGAGAGTTTAGTTCTCAAATAGTAAAGTATACTCAAGTGAGGAAGTTATGCTTCAACAGATTAGTAACTGTGTAGGCTATTTAGCACACACATGTATATGTGTACACAAAGGAATATAAACAACATAAACACCTACAGGAACGCATTCAAATAACAAAATAAAGTTTCTCAATATTATACTAAATTATATTTAATTTGTTTTGAATATTGTGTTGCTATTTACATCAAATCCACCAATCCACAACACTTTTTTGAGAATATACCCACTATAAGACTATTTCATATTTGAGGAGGGTTGTGTATACTGCCTTTTATGTTACATGAATAATTTTTCTAATTTAAGCCATTAAATTATAAACATTTATAAGACTTATAATGATAAGTAGTTTCCATGACAGTTGCATACACTTTTACACTGAAGAGGGGCCAGAAAGTTCCCTGTTGTTTTCCTTAGAAAACGTTTTAAATGAATATAGCAAGCTTTTTTTTTTAAGTCAATACAAAAACTGGACTTTCCTTTATGAACTATTAGATAAATAGCTTCAGGCATCTTTATACCCCTTGAAAATGAGATATATAGTAACATAACTTTTTACAATGTGCTTCTAACTAAAAAATGTAATTATATCACAATATCATAGATTCCATATAGTTTATGGATTACAAATGTAGTAAATAGATTGCTTCCTCAGAGGAAGTTGACATTTTAGGAGATGAGGGACTAGATTCTGAACAGTATGACATTTCTCCCTCAGTAAAGATCAAAGTGACATATGTGTGCTTTCATCTGTATTTGCAACTGTGCCCAGGTGATGATCCTTAGTACCTGATCTTTAACATCTATCCATTATTAAATCACCCAAAAATGTTCACAAGTAGGTTAGGTAGCCTGTTGCTAAATATTGCCCAAAATTAGCTTCAATTCTTCTTAGAATAAGTATGTGGTAACAAAATATGCTACACAGATGGGTAATACATTATTCTACCACTGAAACATTTTTGGCAATTATAGAACATGTTACATTTTACAAAATATGGTTAAAAATTTCAACATGGATTTTATAGGAAAACAGTAAATATAACTAGAGAAACTATTGAACCTATGGTCTAGGGTTTTTATGGCTCTATGGCTTATTTCTATACTCTGAAACACACTTAAAAGTATTCTATGATAGTTTCATTAATGCATAAAATGTATCTCTATCATATTCACCCTTAAAGATACTACTCCCCATAGGACCTCTCATTATGTCCTCCCCATATTCCATGTTCTTTCATAATTATTAATTTATTATTTAATTAATAAGTTAAATAAACATACTCTTTCCAATAAGTGCATGGGTGTGCCTTCATCTACTTTGTCAGGAAGACCTTACTACTGCCCAAATTGTTAAAGTGGCTCCCCTTCCTCCAGCATCCACCCATTACCAAAGGCTCCTTGTCTACTGGTGTGACCTCAGGAGCCCCTCTCCAATCTATTGTGGCATATTTAACTGACCTAATCTTATGAGTGTAAGTACAGATGTTGTGAGATCTGTGTAAAACTATTATATCACAGAATTCCTCCCCAAATTCCACCTCTTCCATTCTTCACTTCTCTTCCTGAATGTTGCTTGAGCCTTGGTTGGAGTAGGTTGATATAAATGTTCCATCTATGGCTGAGCATTCACTATTACTTATTCTTAGTATTTTGTACAGTAATGCTTTTTTGCATTAACCACTTCTCTAGCTCATGGATACTTCATTCCTCCCGTGAAGAGGAAACAAAATACCCATGAAAGGAGTTACAGAAACAAAGTTTAGAGCTAAGATGAAAGGATGGACCATACAGAGACTACCCCACCACGGGGGATCCATCCCATAATCAGTCATTAAACTCAGACACTATGGCATATGAGAGCTAGTGCCTACTTAAGGGACCCTGATATAGCTGTCTCGTACAGAAGTGGATGCTCATAATCATCTATAAGAGGAAACACAGGGCCCACAATGGAGAAGCTAGAGATAGAACCCCAGGAGATGAAGGGGTCTGCAACCCTAGAAGAGGATCAAAAATATGAACTAACCAGAACCCCCAGAACTCGTGTCTCTAGCTCCATATGTAGCAGAAGATGGCCTAGTTGGTCATCACTGGGAAGAGAGGCCCCTTGGTACTGCAATCTTTATGTGCCCCAATACAGGGGAACGCCAGGGCCAAGAAGTGGGAATGGGTGGACAGGGGAGCAGGGAGGGGGAGGGGGAGGGGACTTTCTGAATAGCATTTGAAATGTAAATTAAGAAAATATCTAATAAAATATTGGAAAAAAAGAGAAAAAAAGTAGAAAAAAGAGACTCTCAATCTAATGCTTTAAAAATAGTAGAAATATGCATGTACTATAAAATTTACCAATTTAGTCTTTCCTATTAATACAGATAAGTAATAATATGTTCATTCATAGTATCTTACAAATACTGTTTATGTTCTCTAGAACTACTTTGGCCTTTTAAAAGATTTGCTTTCATGATTTTTTTTATTCCATAATAAAAATAATATATACAAGTATTTGGGTGATTCTGTGTTTTTGTGTGTCTGTGCATCTGTGTAAAAACATGAGTAAAGTCCACACGAGGATCTTAGAATCCCTGGAATTGCAAACAGTTAGATGCCATGTGGGTACTTGATACATAACTTGGGTCGTCTCTAAAAGCAGACACTGGAACCATTTCTTACTCCCATGCTCTTGAAATACTAAAAAAATTGTGTCAACTCCTTTCACATCCTTGATGCTGACACCCACCAATGTTTCTTCTTTTGTTTTGTTTTGTTTTGTTTGTTTGTTTGTTTGTTTATTTATTTATTTACCTATTGATTGATTGATTGATTGATTGATTGATTGATTTTATATCTTAATTGCTGCCCCTCCCATCTCCCTTCACATAGTCATTCTCCCATCCTCCATCCCTTTCTTCTCTGAGAGGGTGGTGTTCACCCCTTTCTCTATCCCCCTACAAAGGCCTATCAAGTCTCTCTCACTGAGGCCAGAGAAAGTAGCTCAGTTAGGGGAGACAGAGAGGCAATAGCATTAGGTATACCACTGACTCCAGTTTTTAGGGGATCCTCATGGAGACCAAGATGAACATCTGCTACATATGTGTGGATGGGTGAATAGTATTCCATTGTGTAAATGAAACACATCATCTTTATCCATTCTTCAGTTGAGGGACCTTTAGGTTGTTTCCAGTTTCTGGCTATTATGGATCGAACTGCTATGTCAAATTGAGCAAGTATCCCTGTTGCATAGTGGGGCATCTTTGTGGTATATTTCCAGAGTGATATAGCTGGGTCTTGAGGTAGAACTATACTCTGTTTTCTGGGATACTACCAGATTGTTTTCTAAAGTGGTTACACAAGTTTATATACCTATCAGTAAGTTTTCCTCTTCTCTAGCACTATATTCTTGCCAGCATGTGCAATCACTTGGGTTTTTATTTGTTTTTGCTTTTGTTTTGTTTTGTTTGGTTTGGTTTTGACTATGTAGAACACTTAAACAGAATGAAATGGCTGTTTTGTGAAAGCCTTCTATCAGTTCCCACAATGTTATAAAGATTTATCAGTATGGTAATGTGTTTCAGTATAGCCTCCTTTTTAAGGCTGAACAATGAATGTTTCATTATGAAAATGAACCTATTTTGACTGGCCATACATATGTTAGTACCTAAATATGTACATTCCATTCTTCAGCACTTAATAGAAGTGCTGCTATGAACATAGACATACAACAACTTCTACAAGCTCCTATTTTCAATAATTTGTGATATGAACCCAGAGATTTTATGAATTATGGGTGTTTTCCACTTTAGTATTAATGTGTATGTGCTCATTAATATGTGTGTGTGTGTGTGTGTGTGTGTGTGTGTGTGTGTGTGTGTGTGTGTGTGCACAATTGCACCCATGTGGAATTCACAGAGAAACATCCGGGTGTTGATTTTATCCTTTCAGCTTAGGAACCAAAATAAGTTTACTTGTTAATGAGACAACTGTGTATGCCTGCTGACCCATCCTAACAGCCTTGTCATAGAGAACTTCCATGTTTAATATATATTTAAGGTTACTTTAGTATTTTCTATATTGGCATCACTATTTAACATTTATAATTACATTACACCAGGGTTTCATTTTCTCCAAATCTAGAGATGCCCTTATCATTTTTTTTTCTACTACATCCTAATGATAGTAAGAGAAACAGGCTTTAAAGGGCTTTGAATAGGGTGTTAGAAACACCCTATTGTGTAAGGCACTCACTATTAAATCATGAGAATTTGAGTTCAGTTCTTCATAGACACATAAAATATTGAATATGCTTCAGGCACACTTGTAATCTGAATTTAGTGGGTCATGGGAACAGGAGGATGTTTGGGTCTATTGGCTGATAGCCTTCTAATAAACTGTATAGGTATTAAGCACATTTTAGGATTGTTAAAATTAAAAACGTATAATAATGATAGTTTCTTCAAATTTGTATATTAAGCATCCCTTTGATGCTCACTTTCCTGTAAATAAGTTAATACATTGAAGATGGGCAATTATAGTCTCCAATGAGTGGCTTTTGGACTCTTTCTGCTTCCTGGGATGCCTTCAGCAAAAGAATTATCAGTCTTAGCACCCAGTGCACTGTCATTATGACAACTCTGACCATCTTGAACACTCATTGGCTACCTTAAGTCAATCACAAAAAAATTGCATGTGATTTTCTGAAAATGTTTGTAGCAATCATTCTTCTGTCAAGCTCAGTTGAACTGCAAATGGTTCTGAAACCATTGCCATACTGGAAAGAGGGGTGGCATGTCCTCTACTAGTCTAGGAAAGGTACTACTGTAACTGTTGTGAAGAGGTGAGTCTCTGACTGGTCAGGAAGAAAGACTGTGAGCATTCAACTTCATGCTGTATAAGCAGATGCTCAGGCTCTTTTACTGAGTCAGTTGGGAGACACTCCCAGTGCTGCCTCCCCTGGTTGTCCACTATGAGGTTTCTGGTGGTCCAATGTGATGTTTTAGGAACCATCTTCTCTGGAAGGATCTTTCCTTGTATGCTTGCAGAAGTGCCATCTGATTGAAAGTCATTTAAAAAGCAATAGAATGAGCATCATATGGTGGCAGCAGGAACAGCTGAATGGCAGAGCTAGCAGAACCACAGTGGCTATAATGACTGAGCAGCCAGCAAACCAAACTGCATCATAGTCAAGGCAGCAATATTCCTACCAGCCAGGGAAGCTACCACAGCACTGGGGGTAACAGGGCCCATAAGCTCCACCAAACACTGTGGCTTCCTAGGTGTCCCTGATGAGTAGCCAAGCAGTCTTGAGTAGGTGACCACCCAAAGTGGTTCTGGTAGCTTGTCCTTGTGAAAATGGTCAAGAAAAACAGAATTCTGTGAGGATTAAAATTCTGTCATGACATTATCTGCATGTAGTGTTAAAGCACATATGAAGTAAGTCCTACATTTGGAAGATAAACCAAAGCACACCTTGATTTATGAAATTATGGTAGATGATAGAGAATTTTACACCACTACCAATAATAACATATACACACATGTATGGCCACACATACACAACACACATACTACACATACATACATACATACACACACACACACACACACACACACACACACACAGACACACACACTGAAAGGAAGGAAACAGAGAGAGGCACAGACAGGAATATACTAAGACAGCAAAAAAGAGATTTATCTTGTAAAGTAATGAGAATAGTCTTACAAATCCAGTTACTCTCTTCTTAAAATTGTCTTTGACATTCTGGCAAATCTAACCCTAACATATATCATGTAAAAGATAAACAATTTGTGATTGACACAAAGAACTTCACATTCTTTGAATGTGGATCTATCCAAGGAAAAGAGAATTTCTCTCACCAATAGGAAAGCAAAATTAGGATATATGAATGATAACAAAATTCCTGCATCTAAGAATAATATTTACAGTACATGGCATGAAATTAAAGAGGCAGTGATGTCACTGATGTGAAATACTTTACAGACACACAAAAACAAATGGTTCACTAATAAAATAGAATATACACTACTAATAATGAATCTTGAACACTGAATTTGGAGACAATCCTAGTATCTAAGCAATAATGACATAGTAACAATGAAGGGCACGGGGATAAGTAAACTCTCTTATTCATTGGTGAATAAATTCAATATTTCTGTAGTATCACAATTACACATATGCAACTTAGGTATAAAAATGAGAATTTGGAATGCAGCCTGCAGCACATTGGATTTTAGGTGGTTTTAGATAATCTTACATATTTAATGAAAAACAAACACAGACATAAGGAGACATCTTAAGTATGGCATTATGCAAATATTCTTTGCTCTCTAATTCATAACGTGCAGGGATGTGCATGATGACAAAACACTTCAATGGTAGCTATTTTCTTTAATGTAAAATAACAAAGCTTTCTAAATTTCTATTTTAACAATATAATTTAAAATAAGTTATTTAAAAACATCTGTCAATAAACACTGCTGCATTATTCTTACATATAATAGTGATAAAACTCAAGCAGAACCCAGATAATACTACCTAATCACATGTTTTTATTTTTGCATTTATTATGTACTTTAGGTGCCATTAATTATATTATTTCTTTTGTAACATTACAAGTTTTTTTATATGTATATCTTTTCTGTTTATTATATTATAAAATTTGTTCCATGGCCTATTTAATTTTACTGCAGTCACTGCAAGTATTACAGCAAATGCATGGATTTTAGTCATATACCTATTTTTCCTTTGCCTTTGGTGAAGAAGATTCCATCTTGTGTTAATTATGCTCAATTCACATCATGTGAAGCTTTGTGTGTCAGTTATAAGTGGGTCCCAATTGTTCATCTTGCTCTGAACTGATATGCATTCTATATCTTCATCAAATACCCAGTACACTGCCCATTGTACCAACTTTTAACTATTTTCATCTTCAACCTTTGCTTGGTCATTGATCAATGGCAGATGTGGAAGTATACAAGTTCTGATTCTAAGCCTAAGACAGTCTCATGATTTATGCCTTGCATGAATGTTACTATTGTATAATCTAAAGAACATTTGCAATCTAGAGATTCTTATTTTAAAAGAAGGCCAAAAAAAAAAAAAAGACTTATTCTAAGATCTGCAGCTTGGGAAAAACCTAGTTCCTTATACACTTGAAGAAGGTGACTTTGAGAACACACACACACACACACACACACACACACACACACACACACATGTTATCCTTATGCAACTGGGAACAATGGATGTTGATTATATGGACTTAAATTTTATTTGTTAGATTTATAATATTACTATTAGAATAGTTTTGTATATTTATTAAAGAAAATCTCATTAGAATATACTTTGAAGTGTCAGTAAAATGGTAAAAAAAATATCCAGTCTGATATTTTTACATAAATCTGAAAAAAACAACAGCAAAAATTGCATTTTTAAGTACACATGTATATGTTTCTGCCTGTCTGTCTATGTATCTCTGTGTTACATGTTCATGTGTATACCTATACAACTGGAGAACAGGAAATAAACATGTGTGTCATTTCTTATTTTTATTTCATTTTTTACTTTTGAGACAGATTTTCTGTGAGACCTGGGACTCCACAGAAAGCTCAGTGAGCATCTGGCCAATGTCCCCTAAGTATCTTCCTGCCTCTACTTAAAAAGCACTTGCATTATAAGTCACATTATAATGCCTAGATTTTTCAGTGGGTTCTGGAAATTAAGCTCAGGCATTTATGCTTGTTTGTAGAGAGAACACTTTACTTATTGTACCAATTTACCAGTTCTTTTTCATAGCTTCACAAAATTACTATCTATAAATTTATTACAACACATTTCTAGAAACACTAGAACTTAGGAATAAAATTGAAGCACCATTCAGGCCACATAACTGAAAAGATGGAAGTTATCCAGCTTAATGTCTGTCTATATTTCTACTGTGTATGTATGTTTGACTGTTTGTGTATCTATCTCTGTATCTATCATCTCACCTATCCAATCTACCATGTATTAGAAGAGGAGAAGTGATGTCAGTGTGATAGCATCACCTTTCTCCCACACTGATAGAGTAATAGAGACACTTTTGCTGAACAGACTATTTTTACAGTAACAAAAGAGAGACCATATGATTAACATCCATATTTCTAAAATGCTGAAGTAATTTTTATGAGACACAGACCTCTTCTGTTATGAAAAGTTGAGATCTGATAGGAACAAATAAAAACAAAAAGGGCAAGGCATAGATTGACCAGTATACAAATATTGTGGTATCTCTATAATCTTACTCATGGTGGTGTCCAATTAGAGTTGACAACCAATGCTATGTTCTATCCATAAGGTTAAACTAATAAATATCAAAACATATGTGGCAAGTTGTACTGTTATAAGCTTGTTTCCATATAGTCTCCTTCCCTGATTCTCATTCTAATTTTAAGTCCCAAACAGACTTAATCTCAGTGATTTTATTTCTAAAATGCAATACTTTTTCATTGCAAACGCCAACTTTATGAAACCTAAGAACTTACATAGTCTTCAAACATTCCTACCTTGATCTCTGTCTAGGCAGAAAATATAGTTGTCAACTACACTCAGTCAGAAATTCTCATCTTACTCGATCCATAGACACTGAATCTGAAAGTCATTTCAGGAATTTCTAGGAGACGCTATCTCATAGAAAACTCCCTGGTCTACTGGCTCTTACAATCTTTCTGGCCCCTCTTACATAATAACCCCTGAGAGTTAGGCATAGGAATTATTTTATAGATGTATCAATTGGGACTGGCCTTTACTACTCTGTATTTTGATTCTAGTAGTTTTTGAATATGACATTAATAGACATCACAAGACATATCATCCAAGAAAGAGCAGAGAAGGAGAATGAACAACTTCATATTCACAGTCTCATCGGGGGACAGATTGCATAATTTGTCATCATAAAACATCTTGTGAAAAATTTTGATCCCACTGGGAAATTAGATAACAGTAAAGATCCACATGATTGTTCCTAATCAACCTCTCTGGATATTCTGACATGGACATGAGATGAACTTGGAACTAGGATTTCTCTGAAAGTTAACATACTATCATCCCTGCAGCAGCAGCCAATGCAAGCTTCACTCTCAGGAGATTGAACTTTCTAATTTTTTAGTGATCAGGTAATGAAAAAAGCTTAAGTTAGCCCTTGTGTTTCTTTTATCAGTAAATGTTGCCATAAATAGATACTTCCAGACAGTTATACATACCTTAAGCACTGAAGCTGGGTCTTTAGTGGTAGAGTCCCGGTAGAGCATGTGTGATAATCTTAACCTGATAGGTCATTCATTGTGGTCATTTAATCAGATCATTAATGGTACTTTACATTAGCTTCAAAGAAAGCTTGATGGCGGGAGGGGCCACATGAGCTGCAATATGAAAGGGGCTGACTGTTTTATGTTCAATTTGCTCCTAGACATAAGGGAAGGAAACAGGATCCAATTATATTCAGGGATTCTAAACCATGGTCTCTTGGATTCTCCTTGGATCTACATTGAGGTAGAAGATCATGGCAAAAGATATTGCAGTCGAAAGCTATATAGCTCATGGGGCCAGATTCAGAGAGAGGAAGAAGAGAGGAAAGAAAAGAGTACACTAGGGGAAGAGGACAAGGGTGAAGGAGCAAGAAGAGTGAAAGACAGAATAGACAAGGGAAAATGAGAGAGAGAGAGAGAGAGAGAGAGAGAGAGAGAGAGAGAGAGAACAGAGAAAAAAGAGACCTTAGTTTTATTGTATGTCAGACTTCTAAATCTGAGCTTAATGCTATTCTTCACATAGCTTGTGAATGCCTTCTCCTTGTTTTGGATGCATTCTACATAACAAGAGGAGCAAATGAGCAGCCTATCATAAGAAATCACTATCCAGAAAGAGTTACTGGTATTCACATATATGTAACACTTCAGCTGCACCCATCCCAATCCATACAGTCTTTGATCTCCAATAACTGAGACTTCTGGGTCTATGTCCATGTATGCTTCTGCAGACCTAGAAACAGGCAACCACATAAGAACTATAAATATCCTGATTCCATCATGCTGTGAGCAAGTCTATATCACCATATCCCAGAGACACAAAGCTCAACAGACAACTAGAAGAATGCAGAACCATTCTGCTAATCTCCCAGACAACATCCTGAATATTTCCAATGACCAAATGAGTCCCTGAATTTGGAGTTATATCACATTATTCCAGGTGATACACTTACTGACCTTCAACTACACAAAAATTCTGAGATGCTACACAAGCAGAATAAGGAAAAGTAAGACACTAAGGCTTAGCATTGGTATAAAAGTTTGGTATGTCACAAGTACAGAACCCTCAGGAGAATCAATGGTTGTCTGCTATGTTGGGTTAGCCTTAGAAAAAGCTTTCTACTAACAAAGAATCCAGTTGCATATGAGAAGCTGTTTAGATCATCTTTGACTTTAATCAACTTTTAATTTTTTCTTTCTTCTAAACATGTGTTATAATTCATATTACCATCTAAAGATAATTCTTTTTGTCCATTTTTATAACTTTTGGGTTTTTAAAATTATTTTTTGGGGGGGAGGGGCTGGTGAGATGGCTCAGCGGGTAAGAGCACCCGACTACTCTTCCGAAGGTGATAAGTTCAAATCCCAGCAACAACATGGTGGCTCACAACCATCCGTAACAAGATCTGGCTCCCTCTTCTGGAGTGTCTGAGGACAGCTACAGTGTACTTACATATGATAAAAATAAAATAAATCTAAAAAAAATAAAAAAAATAAAAAAAATATTTTATTTTCTTTCCAGTCTTTGACACCCTGGTTCCCCGTCTCACAGGTCTTCATCCCATTTCTCCTCCCACTTACCTACAAGAGAGAGACCCTGAATATGCCTTCAACTCCCTGGGGCCTCAGTTGTCTCAAGGATTAATTGCATCTTCTCCTTCTAAGATCAGATCAGGCAGACCTCTGCTGTATATGTTCCAGTGGCCTTGGACTGGTCTGTGTATGCTCCTAGTTGATGATTCAGTCTCTGGGAGTTCCCCGGGTCCAGATTATTTGAGAACGCTGGTCTTCCTATGGGCTCACCCTCCCCTTCAGCCTCTTCAATCCTTCCCATAATTCAACCATAAGGGCCCCTGCATTCAGCCTAATAGTTGGGTGCAGGTAAAGGTACGGAATGCAACCCTGTGTGAAAGTAACGTCTAATTGAGAGGAGACAAGGTGAGAGATTTGACAGAATGAGTCAGAAATAGAGAATGCTTAACTCACACCAAAACAGCATAGGAAAAAGAGGCTACTTAAAATCAACAAAGGGAAAGAGAAGGGTGTGGGTGTGGTAATTTTAGTGGGACAGTTTTACAAAGAGAGTTAATAGAGAAAAAAATCTAGACACAGGTGAAGACAGAATGATCCAGAGAGTGAAAGGAGCCAGAAGATTAGGATGTTTTATTTCCCATAGTTAGTACAAGCCAACCAGATCAATTCAGTGAGAAGCTAAGAGAAATTAGACAGATCATCCAGCTTAGAATATTATATTGTAGGGCATCTAGAAGCTTACACTTCTAAGCCTAGGGTTAGAGAGAACAGAGAAGGAAATACTTTGCTGAGCCCAAGCCATGTATTCATACAGTTCTTCTACAGCTCTCATCTCACTCCTTCATCTGAGGAAATAAAAGGGTCACTTACAACACCCAAGTTGAACAAAATATGCAAAGGGAAAAACAGAAGGGTTTTAACCGTTTCTGTTTCTGCTTTGCAGCTGGGGAATTAAAATGATTAGGTGCTTCAAATTCTTATAGCTAGATCATCCTTCACCCCTGCAGCCTGCTTCCTTTTTCAGATGCACTGGATCCTTAAAATGTGAGCCAAATGAAGCCTTCCTTCATTGTATTGCTTTTGTTAAGTATTTCGTTACAAAGAAGAGAAAAGTAACTAATACGTTTAGTATCTTACATTTGACTCCACTTTCTTTTTCGGGATCTTAAGAACTTCTTGACAGAGCTGAAGGCAGTTGTCTGTCGACTGGATGAAGTATCATATAACATCATCTCATAAAAGAAAGGCTGCTTACTTCAATTATCAATGAAGAAAATGACTGAACATATATAGACATATTAAAGTTGCCAATTAATCTCTAATCGAACCAACAATGGCTTATGCGGTCCTCTCTACCTGCCCCAGTGTTCTGAGTTCCCAAATGAAATACACAGGAATGCAGCTTTATATTTTAATGCACCTTAAACACCTCAATGGCTGGGCCACTTCCAAACCTATTAATGGCTAACACCCCTCTTCCAATATTCCTGAGTTATTACTTAACTAAAATCTAGATTCCATAGTTGTGACACCAGACCAGTCAAGGTGGGGTGGGGATAGAGCTGGGACTGCTCTTTCCTGGCTCTAACATATTGGCTGTCTCTCTGTCCTCACTTCTCACGTGTGGTATCTACTTGTTTCCCAGCATGTCAGCTATCCCTGCCTGTTCCATAAGTCTCTAGTGGATGTGTAGGGAGGATCCTAAAGTCTCACTTTGTCTCCCTGCCCACCCATTGGCTGCCAGAAACTTTATTTATCAATTAAAATCAACTGGAGACAGGGACCCTCATTGTCTTAAGTGCAGATTCTCATGCAATTTTGGGGACCCAATTAACATAATACAAGCATTATGCCAAACCACAACATAGATGAGATAAATTCTATTTTTAAGCTGGCTGGCTATGGCAATATATTAAACAGCCAGAAGATTGGTTCTCTAAAAATGAGTTGGAATAGTACATGGTAAAGAGAGAAAATAATGGGCTAGGTAAACTCAAGAAAAGAAGCCCAAGTTAGTTAGTCACAAGACAACTTTTATTTATAATCTTGTGAGATACCTTTTATGAATAAATGTCTTTAATTTAAAATTTATTTTAATTGTAATGGTCATTTTGTTCCAAGGCCTATGTTAGTTTTTTAAAAAGTGTTTTAATCCAAAAATTTATCTACTCAATTGATTCTTTTCCATGAAAATCTAAAGCTTAATAGAAATCAAATTTCATTCAGAATTATGTTACTTCCTATAAAAGAAAGTCATCCTCTGTAACTGGATGATCAAATATTGAAGAACAAATTATTTATAGAGATTCTTGAAGGCAAGATGCTCTTCAGTGAATATTTGAAACTAATTTGAATTTCTCAAGCCTCATACTTCCACAGGTGATCTCAAGAATATATGAAGACAAGAAATGAAAATGAATTTCTAAGTAGCTTTGAACTATATGTTCTTTATGAAGAAGCTACTGAGATTCAGAAAAATAAACTTCATTCAAATGTTAACATACTTTATTTTAAAATAAATCTTGTGATTTTTGAAAACTTCTGTTTATTTATTCTTCTACAAACACCATTATTGGAGTCTCAAAAATATCCAATAAATGTAATCAAAAACTGATGTATATTTGCAGTATGCAAGATCGTTTAATGTATAAAATCTATTTTCCAATAAGCTAATGTGACTCTGCAGTCATGAATTGGAATATAACTTTTAGATTATAGAAATATTAATTGAAGTATTATCAGAAAATATGTAATTTATCAAAAAATAGGAGCAGATTACAATAACTATTCAGGAAGGGTGGCATATTAAAATTTATTCTAAAAGAATTTAAAATTGAAGTTATTATTGTAGAAATAGAGTCTTTAAAATGGTGGAAAATATTTTTTCTTAAAGTTTATATGGACAAACCAAGCATGTTCAGAGATGTAACAACTGTAGATGGAAAAATTATTCATAAAAAGGGGACTTTTATGAATATAAGTTTACCTACCTATTAGATGGCGATCTCAAGCATGATTTTCAGATGTTTTCACTGACAAAATTTAGCAATTATAAACTTCAAAGAATTTGTATCTTATGAGAATATCTGTATTAATAAAACCACATTGATATTAAATTAAAAATCAGTGAAATCTTCTAACAGTATCCTTGGAGTCACAGTCAGCAATAGAAATAAATCTACCTATTGCCTTATGCTGATGTTTTATATCATGGACATTGAGCTTTTCATACACTCCTGAGAGTTTTTTCTAATCATGGAATCTTTATTCAACATTTTAAAATATTTAGACTCTACCTTAACAATTTATAGTTATATATTCATTTTTGAGACAAAAATTGATATTGTGATTTATGGACATAGTATTCTTAATTATCTTCAAATAGTCAATATTTCAATACTTACAAATGCTTAGAAAAAAAACTACTAACTTGAAATAGTCACAGTGCTATGAAGTACATATTTACTGCAAAAGGAAATCTCCTTCTTGAGATTTTGGGCTCTGATACACATACTTCTCCCATTTGCCTCCGTTCCTTCTTGCTGGTCTGCTTCTACAACATTTCAATTATCTTATGAAAGAGAATTCGAGGTGCTGACTGTGCCTAGTAATTGCATGTATGTAAGGTTCTCCGATTTGATCTATTTTGTTGAAAATCACAGAAAGGGGCCTTTGTTTCAGCACACTAATATTCCACTGTGTACTTGCACCATATGTGTTTGTATCCATTTATTTATTGTTGGGCATTGGAAATAATTTCATACCTGGACTATTGTCAATAGCACTAGAGTAAATAGAGGTCTGGGGGCACTTCTCTGAGAAATTGACTTCAAATCCTTTGGGCTATATCCAGAACAAAGATTGCATGATTACATGGGAATCCTATTTTCTATTTATACATATTAACAGTAGGAATTATATATATATATATATATATATATATATATATATATATATTCTAATTTTAATGCAAAATATTCCCTTTGCCCACAATTATTTTTAAACTGTAAGCATTTTAACATAATGGGCTCAACACAACATTGTTTTGTACACCAATTCTGCACATATGGGACAGTGTAGTATAGAAAAGGAGAAAGTATTTATCATTTATTATGCATTGTTGTATTGTTAAAGTAGCCATTTAGACTTGTTCTTAGTTATATTTCTGCAAAAGCTAATTAAAAGATAATGAGAAAAAAATGCCCTTGTTTTGGTGGAATATTGTTTTGATAGTGCTTTGAAATTCATTTGGGATACCATTTAAAGAGAAACTTTAAATGTGGCATAGGCCTTTAACCCTTTGTTTTATTTTATGAGAATAATCGTAGAGTTTAAATGATGTAAGCATTTTCTAAAAACTTAAAACAATTTAAACTGCCCAGAAAGTTATCATATGCCCTGTACCAAGATGGCATCACCCTGTACAGTCATTTGATTCATTTGATATACTTAATGAAAACTCCAGGGCCAAGAAGTGGGAGAGGATGGGTAAGGGAGCAGGGCCGGGAGGGGGGAGGGTATAGGGAACTTTCTGGATAGCACTTGAAATGTAAATGAAGAAAATATCTAATAAAAGTTGAAAAAAAAGAAAATTTATTCATACATTTTTCTTAATCAAAGCTCAGACATTATTCTGAATTTTTATCTTTCCTATTACATTTTATATAATGACTGTCTTCATTCCTGAATTCCGCAGCATATATCATATCAACTTTGTGAATTCTCCTCGACTCCTTTCATCTATGACAGCTTCTCAGATTTTCCTTGTTGTTTATAAGGTAGACAGTTTTGAAGAGAACATGACAGGTATTTTGTAGGCATTTTAGTGGCTTGCCATTGTTGATGTAAAGTTTGATCACCTTGCAGAAGAAAGGATTGTCAGCTTTTCCTCAGAGTTTCTCTGTCTTCCTTTTTTTTTCCTTCTGGTTTATATACTGCACATTTTGCAAAGGCTCTTATACCATGCTACACACAAGGAATTGAAGATTATATATCAACTCCTTCAGGGTGGTGATTAAGCAATAATACGTAACAAAAATATTATGAATCAATTTGTAACTTTTCATACATTTATTTACTAAGCATTAATTTATTCAAATCAGCATTGATTTATGGATATTTATTTATCATGTGAGTTACAACTTAATTCTACTTTTGCCAGTTCTTGCTCAAACTGGCTATTTATTTCTTGCTATTCATTTGGCTTCTGGGTCCTCCATGTTGTTTTCTTTTCATTACTCTCTTGCATCCGGTTTGAAGTGCTCCACTTCATTGTATATGCTTCCAGTCCAATTTTTTCAAGGTGTCTTATTTTCTTCTACTGGTATATCACTATAGGAGTCATGATATTTTTCAGTAGTATGATCTTTGCTATTATAATATCATTACATCAAGCATATGCAATGCAGCACAAAGTTAAATATGAGTTCATTTTATTTTCCCAAAGTAATCTCTTACAACGTATGTTTTTATCTTTTTCTTTTCCTTAGCTCTAAAATTTAACACAAATAAAAGAAACACAGCTTCTACTTATTGAGATTTGGTCTTTTGCTATATATTGTAATCCTAAATGTAGGCTTCCAAAACCTGCCTGTCCCCGAGACCAGAGTGTCTACATGTAAGACACTAAGGACCCTGCCCCCATGTTATTTCTCATTGGCAAATAAAGATGACAATGACTAATAGCTGGGCAGAAGAGACATAGTTGTTGTTTAAGTTTTCAGGGTTTGGGATCAAAGGAGAACCAGGAAGGGAGAAAAAAGGCAGGAAGTGGAAGGGGAAGCCAGGATAAGTTAGAAGTCACGAGAACATGGCCCCCAGGGCTGTCCGATGGGAGATAAGAGCAGTCCAGATGAAATATAGTAAGTAATAACTCACGGTTATCAATAGGATAATAGATTTTCTATCTGCCAACATAGAGGGTCACAGATGGTCACTTGTTGATGACACTGTTAAAGGATTATCATAAATATAAAAGTTGTGTGTGTTTTTTAATCTGGAAACTAAAAGATCTAAGGTGGAATAGGAACTCGGGGTTAGGAGTAAATATTTTCTACAGCAACTACTACTTACCATTCATTTCCTTCATTGTTGGATTTATGCTTAGCAGTATCACAATTGTTAGCACACAGTCCTACAGTAAAACCACCACTAAGTGAATGCAATACCTCTATGGACTTGCTTTACTCTAAACTTTTAAGAATATCCTTATTTCCAAGGTATCTTCCTTAGGTCAGCACTCCCATATCATAGCCACCTACACGTTCTTGTCAATGCTTGCATTTTTCCCTAAGACCCTCAGTGTTCTAAGGGTTTTAAAATCTTGTACGTATTGATTTCCAATCTTTGTGCTTCATTCTTCTATGATTTTGACATATGCTATTAGAACCATAGAGTATATTTTTGAACCCTTAAAAGTACCCCCATACTTTATCTGGCTAACATTCTCTTAACTTCTAAACCTCAGGGAATTTCTGATATACCCTTTCAGTGTTACTGTTTTTCCACTTCAGAAAATCATGTAAGAGAAATAATATGTAGAGTTTTAAAACTGGACTGATTCACTTACCGATATGCATTTAAGATTCATATGTGACTTTGCATGTGAGGTACATTCAGCTTTCCTATCAATTAACATAGGTAATCCATAAACACACTGGTGTGATCTTGCATGGTACAGTTTTGTGCTTGTTTTGTATATGATAATTCCTTGAATTTTCTTCTCTCACTCTGTGTTCTTTATCTTCTGACAATGGTGTCTTTTGTATACTGCAAGATTTTAATTTAGTAAGCACTATCTTAGCCATATGTCTCATTTCTACAAAAAATTTAAAAGCTTATATATTTTTAAGGTCAATTAAATATTTTCCTGTTTTCATTTAGACATCCTTAAGATTTGTGACAAACATTTCATGAAAATTTATCTACTTTGTAATAGTCTTAATGAAAAGTATGTTTGCTTCTAGATAAACTTTTGCTTGTGTCATTTATTTTGTTTCAGACTAATAAGTAAATCTTGCTACACCATTTGTTGAAACAATCAAAGGCTCTCCATAGAGAAAGGAGTGTCTGCCAGGTGTCAGCCTAGTGTAGCCAAAGCCTGTCAGTGGGCAGTTGATATTGCTCCATTCTTTTTATTGAAGTGCTTCTTGCCATAACTACATTATCTTGTCTATGACAACTTTGTCTACCTTTTAACACTGTTCTTAAATATTCTGCTTGCCTTAGACTATTGCCTGTTACTTAAAATGTTTGTGCTTCCATTCTGATTGTGTATTGGACTTTAGCAGATGTCTTCCCTGCCCCCTAGCAACTGATACCAGGTCATTACCTTTCCTTAACATGCCCATTAGTGGTACAGAAGATTGACTTCTAAATTGTGAAGCAATATTGTATAGGATAATTCACTTGATATATCTCACTTGATATTGATCTATTTGTACTGATAAAGTCAACTAATTTACTCAGAGGTCTGTAACCAATGTTTATGATATATTAATCAATAGTTTTCTTTTTACACTATATTTGCCATTATAAAAAGATAATACTATCATTATAGAAAGATTTAGCAAGTTGTGTTTGCTGCTTAGTTTTATGTCAACTTGACAGAAGCTAGAATCATCAGGGAATGCGAACATCTTCTGAGAAATTGATAAGAGATAAGAGATTAAGACACAGCTGTACCCAAGTGTATAGGACATTTTCTTAATTATTGATTGATATGAGAAGACCCTGTCTATTTGGTTTGTGCTCATCTATGGTTTCATGGTTTTAGGTTCTATATGAAAGCAACCTGAACACAATATGGCAATCCAGCCAATAAGCAGCACCCCTCCATGGTCTGTGGATCAGCTCCTGCCTCTAGATTCCTTCCATGTTTGACTAATTTCATGTCCTGATTTTTTTTTAATAAACTGAGATGTGAAAGCCTAAGACAAATAATTCCTTTTTTCTCCCAGTTGTTTGGGTCATAGTGTTTCATCACAACCATAATAATCCTAAGACACTATCTACCTACTTCCTTTCCTTACAAGAGATTTAAAAAAAAAAGTATCACTTCATTTAAGGTTTAGAACAACTCATCAAAAACTTATATTTCATTTTTTAAAAGGTAATTAATTTTACACAGTTATTGACATAAAATTTGTATAAATTTTCTAATTTTTTCTTATATAAATTTTGGTAGTAATTTTTTCAAAGAAAAAAAAAATAACTTTGACAAGACAATCAAACTCTTGGCCATGGAATGATCTGTGCTGTTTGTACAATGTCCAGTCAATCTCATCATGTTTGTCTAATTTGGTTTTAACATACCCTACAAAAATGGTGCTAAAAGCTCCTTATCCCTCGTTTCATAATCCGTGCCTTCTCAATTGTCAGAAATACGTATGCCTAAATTTTTAATCATTTCCTTTTTTTTGTTACACAGCTATATGGTTCTTTCTATCCTCTATCACTCTCATTCAAGAAAACTGTTTATTTTTTAACTTCTTTTTTATTAGATATTTTATTTATTTACATTTCAAATGCTATCCCAAAAGTTCCCTATACCCTCCTACCGCCCTGCTCACCCACCTGCCCACTCCCACTTCCTGGCCCTGGCATTCCCCTGTACTGGGGCATATAAAGTTTGTAAGACCAAGGGGCCTCTCTTCCCAGTGATGGCTGATTAGGCCATCTTCTGCTATATATGCATCTAGAGACATAAGCTCTGGGGGTACTGTTTAGTTCATATTGTTGTTCCACCTAAAGGGTTGTAGACCCCTTCAACTCCTTCGGTAATTACTCTAGCTCCTCCATTGGGGGCCCTGTGTTCTATCCTATAGATGAATGTGAGCATCCCATCTGTATTTGCCAGGTACTGGCATAGCCTCACTCAAGATAGTTATATCAGGGTCCTTTCAGCAAAATCTTACTGGCATATGCAATAGTTTTTGGATTTGGTGGCTGATTATGGGATGGATCCCCGGGTGGGGTAGTCTCTGGATGGTCCATCCTACTGTCTTAGCTCCAATCTTTATCTCTGTAACCCCTTTTATGGGTGTTTTGTTCTCTATTCTAAGAAGGAATTAAGTATGCATACTTTGGTTTTGTTCTTTTTTATTTTCTTGAGTTTTGCAAGTTGTATCCTGATATGACAGTATATATAAGTGACCCTAAAAATTCCACCAGAGAATTTCTAAACCTGATAAACAGCTTCAGTGCAGTAGCTGGATATAAAATTAACTCAAACAAATCAATGGCATTTCTCTACACAAATGATAAACAGGATGAGAAAGAAATTAGTGAAACAACACCCTTCACAATAGTCACAATCAATATAAAATACCTTGATGTGAATCTAACTAAGGAAGTGAAAGATCTGTATGACAAGAACTCCAAGTCTCTGAAGAAAGAAATTGAAGAAGATCTCAGAAGATGGAAAGATCTCCCATGCTCATGGATTGGTAGGATTAATATAGACAAAATGGCTATCTTGCCTAAAACAATCTACAAATTCAATGCAATCCCCATCAAAATACCAACTCAACTCTTTACTGAGTTAGAAAGGGCAATTTGCAAATTCACCTGGAATAACAAAAAAACTAGGATAGCAAAAACCATTCTCAACAATAAAAGAACCTCTGGTGGAATCACTATGTCTGATCTCAGGTTATACTACAGAGCAATTGTGATAAAAACTGAATAGTACGGGTACATCAACAGACAGGTAGAATAATGGAATAGAATTGATGACCCAGAAATGAACCTACATACCCCTGTTCATTTGATCATTGACAAAGGAGCTAAAGCTATCCAGCAGAAAAAAAAAAAAAAAAAAAAAAAAAAAAAAAAAAAAAAAAAAAAAAAAAAAAAAAAAAAAAAAAAAAAAAAAAAAAAAAAAAAAAAAAAAAAAAAGACAGCATTTTTCAACAAATGGTGCTGGCACAACTGGCAGTTATCATGCAGAAGAATGTGAATTGATCCGTTCTTATCTCCTGTACAAAGCTCAGGTCTAAGTGGATCAAAGACCTCCATATAAAACCAGAGAGACTGGAATTTATAGAGGAGAAAATGGGAAAACCCTCCAAGATATCCGCACAGCGGAAAAAATTCCTAAACAGAACAACAATGGTTTGTGCTGTAAGATCAAGAACAATGAATATATGAAATTCCTAGGCAAATAGATGGATCTGGAGGGTATCATCCTGAGTGAGGTAACCCAATCACAAAAGAACTCACATAACATGTACTCACTGATAAGTGGATATTAGCTCAGAAACCTAGACAACCCAAGATACAATTTACTAAACACATGAAACTCAAGAAGAATGAAGATCAGAATGTGGACACTTCTCCCCTTCCTAGAATTAAGAACAAAGCACACACTGAAGGAATTACAGAGATCAAGTGTGGAGCTGAATCAAAAGGATGGACCAATCAGTGACCGCTGCAGGGTTCCACCTCTCAAAGGTTCTCTAGTCTTCATAAAAGCACCATGAACTGAGGACTCAGTGGTTAAATATAAAATACTGTGGGGATAGTTATAATTTATGCCACCACAGACTTTTTTTTAGTTTTTGTTTGTGTGTTCACATTTGTGTGTGTGTGTTATGTGTGTAAAATATGAGACCCAGACTGAGATAAGCTTAATGATAGAGGAGTAATTTTTTAGCATGTGAGACCCTAAGTTCAATTTCCAACTTTGTATTTACATACAATGCTGGATATCTGTGTCCAGGTAATACTCATCATGTATGAAAAAAGACCATTTCTGATCTTTTTATCCCCTTTTGTCTTCCCCTTCCGAAAACCCCCATCCCATACCATCCCTTCCCCTGCTCACACATTCCCTGTCCTGGCATTCCCCTACACTGGGTCATGGAGCTTTCACAGGACCAAGGGCCTCTCCTCTCATTGATGTCCAACAAGGTCATCCTATGCTACACATGCAGCTGCACCCATGAGTTCATCAATGTACACTCTTTGGTTGGTGGTTTAATTCCAGGGATCTCTGGGTTTACTGATTGATTCATACTGCTGTTCTTCCTATGGGGCTGCAAACCTATTCAACTTTTTGGGTTCTTTCACTAGCTCGTCCATTGGGGACCATGTGCTCAGTGTGGATGCCAACGAGTGCTTGCTGACAGGAGCCTGGTATAGCTGTCTCCTGAGAAATTGTGCTAGTGCCTGACAAAAACAAAGGTGAATGTCCTCAGCCATTCTGTGTTATTGTGTTGCCTTTGCCACACATTGGTAAGTATGTTTTGGGGTCAATAGTTTGGCATTATATTTTAGATGTTTAATTATCTATGATAAAAAAAATCACAAGTAGGTTAAAATAAATTCTGTCCTCCTTAAGTGGTTTGTGTGTATCAAGGCATTTTTAGCATAGCAACAGATAATTAATACAAGTAATCTCTGCCTTGAACTCAGTACATGAATTATTCCTTCCTAGAAGGTAAATAAGGATTACATGTTTCACCACAACAATATTTTAGCAAATATTTATTATTTACAAATATCTTCATTTCATATACTTCTATTTTTAATTTTTGTAAACTTATTTAGACCTTTTTACCTGTAGGTACTTTGTGTGAATTTAACCATGTCTGAATTGAAAATAATGATACTAAAAAAAATCAAATCTGTCCTTAAAGTATACTGAACCCAATGTTCACTATACTTTCTCTAATTACTTCTGCATATGTTATACTTTATTAGTATAAAAAGACCACAACAAAGTCAATTGCCGCTACTGTGAGATGATTACATTAGTGGTGATTTAATATCTTCTTCCTATATTTATTTCATTTTAAATATTAATTATTTAGGGGTTTGGGTTTTGTATTTATTGATGTGTTTTTATATTTTTATATTGTACGCTGATATATTAATACAAATATATATATTTATATTTTATATTTTTACAATGTTTAAAATATAAACGTGAGGCCTAAAATGGCATGACTCCATCAAATCTCTCCTCTTAGGTCTCAGGAAAATGCAGGAACAGAGGAAGAAAGAATGCAGGTATCAGTAGAGCCAGAGGAAGCAAGGAAGCAAAGCCTTTTAAAAGTAGCAAGCCTGGTCCACATATGTGTATTGATTTCCTGTTTCTTTTGTATGTCTTTCTTTGCCTTTTGTGTTCTGGTAGTATGTTTATCACATAACAATAAAATAGTGACTATTTTTATGTTTACATTAATTTTCATTGTTATGATTTACTTTTATACATGAACTTCGGTTTTATATTTATGAAATGCAATGCTATGATTTGTAAATATTTCCCAAAGACCCACACATTCATGAAAGCTAGTTGCTACTTGAAGAAATAGAACTTCTTTAAGATCAGGCCTCGCTGGAGATTCCACAGGATTTCAGGGATCTGAGCCTTTTAAGGCAATGTTAGGAATCAGCTTCCTTCCTCCCCTTCTTTCTGATTTCAGGTTTTCATGGTGTCTACATTTATGCTCCACTCTAAGTGGCTACCATGACATTATGTCTCACCAAAACCAAACTAACAAGACTATTTTCACAGTGTGTTGAAACTCTAAAACAGTGAGCCAAGTCAATACTTCCCTATTTTGAATTTGATTTTCCTAGATATTTTGTCACAATAACAAAAAGTTAACACATTGTTTGCTTTGGGTTATTTTTACTAGAAAATCAGATATGTTATTGTTTCTAACTTCCTTGCTAATCATGAAAGGTTTGACCTTTGCCTTACCTTGAATTTTTTTTTTTTTTTTTTGTATAGGTTGTTCCCAGCACACTGAAATAGATACTTCCTTCCCTAAGGCTAACACCTGGATATGGAGGGTTCTACAGCTGCATGCCTTTGAGAGCACACAAAATGCACAATTAGCTTTGAAAATTGGAGGTATGGTGTAATCACAAAGTTTGTACATCCGAGTGATGAGATATGAATGATCCTTCAATTTTTATCTTGACTTGTCATCCAGCTCTGGCAATGAAAGCAGATGAAGGAAGCCAGCATAGGCAAGACAGAGCAGCTGGTAAGCCTTAATTGGAGCTAATTGCTGATTGGAGACTGTCGATTACTAATTACACTCACCTGTACAAATAGGCCTATAAAAAAACTTTATGAAAGTTAAGTAAAAGGATCCAATTTAATAGCCTGTTACAGGGAATATTAAAAGAGATAAAACAAGTGACTGAAGCTATGGGAGGGAGAATAGTGGCGGCCAAAGTAAACTTGAACACTTTTACTTAATGGCACATTAGCTGAACATACACTTACTGTTGCCTTCAGGGCATATCTTGTTTTAGTGCACAGACTGGTACCAATTTTCTGCTTACTAAAGAAAATTACCCTCCCAATTTTAGAAAGAACATTTCAGAAGAAGAAAGCTTTTAAAAAATGTTGAAGAAAATACAATTGTAGAGTTTGAAAACTTTAAGAGTTGGTTGGGGAAAAATGGAAGTGAATGGAAATCTGATTTAAGACATATACTTTTTACAAGGCAGTTTACAGTTTCTATTGAGGTAATACTCATTCCTAATATTATTAAGAATTTTTTTTTAAAAAATGAAAAAGTAGGTATGTGCCTATTAACTTGTTAGCTACTAGTCCAATGATTTTCAGGCATCAACTGCAATCGAGGGTATTTACATTTTTTGTGCATATAAGAAAACAGAAATATGGCATATGTGGTTTATTTCTATTATATAAATTATAGTGTATCTTTCTGTTGTATTCATAAGTATACTTTCTGAAAACACTTAGTTTCCAGAGAAAGTAGAAGAAAGCCAATAAGTAGACATGGATGGATTGATAGATTATAGATAGATAGAATATAGATAGATAGATAGATAAATAGATAGATAGATAGATAGATAGATAGATAGATAGATAGATAGATAGATAGATAGACTGTGTTAATGCAAAACAGAAGAAAAGAAAGCCACATTGGAGAATAAAATGTTATACAGTTTAAAAAGAAGAAGCCAGAAACCCTGAATTGTTCACATTTCATATATGTATGATTAGAGCCAACACATTCCCATATTGAAAGATAAAAGGTTTTCCCATCAGTTAAATGTTTGGACTAACTATACAGAATTATAGAATAAAAAATAAAGATTATGGAGGAATTCAATTTATTTTCAAGATCAAAATGTTAAGAAATTATATAATAACAGAATGATATTCATTGCAAAATGTAAAAACTGAGCCAGGTTAATTCCATGACAAGACCCAAATTGGCAATTTAGAAGGCGGTCTAAGTTTCTGTTTCCCTAAACTGAACCAAGCTGCGCAAGTCAGTTCTTGAAGAAAACAGCAATCCACAGTCAGCAAATTAGGCAAAAATACTCAGGATGAGTCAACAACAGATTCTAGCTCCCCCTCCCTGAAAGTTGATAGAGCCTTAGACAATCCAACTATATCCAAAACCCACTACAAGAATCAAGTTAAAATCTCCTACCCCTCCCTGGATTTCCCCTTATCTACTTTGAACAGCACATACAAGCTCACCTTCATATCTCCTTCTTAAAGAATGGTAGACCCTAGCTTGCTTGATTTCTGCAGAATAAACAACTCTTTGCTTTTTTATCATATTTTAGTCTGGGATATTATTCTTTGGCAAATTATGGGCCCTTACAAAACACATTATATTTCTTCTTTATTGAGCACCAAAAATGGTATTACTTTTCAATAATTTTAACGTGTTTTAAATACCAGTTCTATATTATACATTAAACAAATCAAAAGCATACTGCTGACATTTCTGTTATTATAATATATACATGGAACATTGTAGTAGTGTGAAAAGTCATTAAAGGAAAAATTTATTAACAATTACTTTTAGATTTTAATGAAATTCAAGATAATATTTTCAAACACATGCTGAGTATGTGATGTCACTTCTCCATTTATTGCCTCTGACATCCTTACCTACAAGTTTCCTACCTTAGGAATCACTTCACAACTTTCAGAATGACTTTGTATTTTGTGATATTTATTAATAGTTACCAATAAAATAACTTATTAATAATTTTGTTGTTTGTTTCTGCATGTAGAAGCATGGAAAACATATCTTTATATCCAAGTTGATTTCCATTAATATAATGTCCCCTAGGTCCATGTATTTTTTAAATATAATTTTATCTTTCTTACTGACTAAGTAACAGTGCAATAGGAACCACTATTTTCTGTATCTGGCCATCGGTTGTTAAGCTACTTACCTAAGAACTCCATATAAAGGCAGCAAGTCAATCACCATATATTGCCCAAGTATTCATGTGTTTTTTTTTTTTTAAATGAGTATATAAAATTCAAGAGATAAAAAACACTTGGAATCGCTCTTTAAAAAATTGAATATCAAAATTAAGGTGCACTTAAAATAATAGCAAAAAATTACTTCAAGTTATAAAAGTAGACATTAAGATATATTTTGTGAAGGCAAAATCTTCCAAGAGGAACTCTCAATCCTGAATATCTATGCTCCAAATGCAAGGGCAGCCACTTTCATTAAAGAAACTTTAGTAAAGATCAAAACACACATTGCATCTCACACAATAATAGTGGGAGACTTCAACACCCCACTCTCACCAATGGGCAGATCCTGGAAACAGAAACTAAACAGAGACTCAGTCAAACTAACAGAGGCTATGAAACAAAAGGACTTAACAGATATCTACAGAATATTTCATCCTAAAACAAAAGGATATACCTTTTTCTCAGCACCTCATGGCACCTTCTCCAAAATTGACCACATAATTGGCCACAAAACAGATCTCAACAAATTCAAAAGTATTGAAATTATCCCATGCACCCTATCAGATCACCATGGACTAAGGCTATTCTTCAATAACAACATAAGAAGCAGAACACCATCATTCACTTGGAAACTGAACAACATTCTACTCAATGATACCTTGGTCAAGGAAGAAATAAAGAAAGAAATTAAAGACTTTCTAGAGTTTAATGAAAATGAAGCCACAACATACCCAAACTTATGGGACACAATGAAAGCATT
>LR751377.1:116605-132005 GCA_902729485.2 Mus minutoides | reverse complement strand
AGTCAAGATCTTGACAGGGTCTCATAGACAAATAATAATAATTTATAGTAATACCATGAACAACAGATTTTGGTAGTTCATATCTGTAATTCCAGTGATTGAGACAGAGGGAGGAAAATTGGCAAAAGTTCAAAGCTGAAATGGGTTAATATGCAATATATATTAAGAACTCGAGAAGTTAACCTCCAGAAAAACCAAAAAAACCCAATTTAAAAAAAAAATGGGAAATAGAACTAAACAGACTTCATCACAGAGAACTCTCAAATGGCTGAGGGGCACTTAAAGAAATATTCAAAGTCCTCAGTCATCAGGGAAACGGAAATCTAAACGACTCTGAGATTCTACCTTACACCAATCAGAATGGCTAAGATCAAAATATCATGTGCCAGCTCCTATTGGCAAAGATGTGAAGAAGGAAGAGCACTTTTCCTTTGCTGGTGGGATGGCAAACTTGTGCAACCACTCTGGAAATCAATCTGGACATTCCTCAGAACATTAGAAATATATCTACCTTGAGAACTTGCTATATCACTCTTGGGTCGGAAAGGGGGCAGAGAGGGGAAGGGGGGCCAGCAGAAAAATGAAAACAGGCAACCTCAGGAGGTAGGAGGTAGGGGAAGGAGCTCTAGAATGTACCAGAGACCTGGAATGTGAGAGATGACGAGGACTCAAAGGGAGATACCTAAGATGAAATGCCCAACAGTGGGTAGAGGGAACTTGTGGAGTCCAACTCCAGTGGAAGGACAGGATATCAAGTAGAGGGGTGGAGTTGCCATCCTACAGTCAGGAGCTCTTACCCAGAGTCTAAAATAACTGCAGGGACAGAGACAGAGTGGAGACTGAGGGAGGAAAGTTTCAGTGACTGGCCCAAATTGGGCTCCAGTGGGCACAGAGGCTCTGAGGCCTAACACTGTTGCTGATGCTGTAGTGTGCTTACAAACAGGATCCTAGCATGGCTGCCTTCTGAGAGCCCCACCAGGAAGCTGAGAGAGTCAGATGTAGATATTTATACCAAATCAATGAACAGAAGCCGGGGACCCATGTGGTTGAATCGATAATAGAGTGGAAGAAGTTGAGGAGGAAGACCAACTCATGGGCAGACCAGCAGTTTCAGCTAACCTGGACCCCCGAGATCTATAGGATATTGAGCCACCAATCAGGAAGCATACACTAGCTGATATGAGACCCTGACACATATATAACAGAGGAATGTCTGTTCTGGTCTCAGTGAGTGAAGAAGCACCTAACCCTCGAGACACATGAAGACTCAGGGAGTGGGGAGGTTTGATGGGGTGGGGATGGGGAGTAAGTATGTCCTCTTAGAGATGGGGAGGGGGAGGGGGATTGGGAGTAGTTGGAGGGTGGACTGGGAGGAGGATAGTGACTGGCCTGTGAAAACAGATTAAAGAATATTAATAAAAAATAGCAAAAAAAAAAAAAAGACAGAGTACTTAAAATACTATTCATTAAAAAATTTTCTTCGGTGTGTTCTGTTTAAATGAATCTAAATATTCACACTTGAGCTAGTATCTTAACTCCTAAAGCAAAAGTTAATTGTTGTTATTAATTCTGGAACAGTGATCAGAAAATTATATAAAAGTGCTTCACTTTCGTTTCTGTCATCTATGAATGTCAAAAATGAATAAAAACTGCCTAGTCTAGAACTGTTCCCAGAGATGATTCAATGCCACAGAACTACATACACAAATACCACCAGGAGAGAACTGGTCTCTGAGGAGTGCCCACACATCTATGAGCACAGGCAAGATTGCCACTTGTCTTCAAATTTCTGGCCCAAGAGAAACCCTCCCAGAGCCATCAGGACACAGGAACCAAGAATCAACTCAGGACAGAATCCTTCTAGTTTCTGTCTACACCCTAAAGCTGACCCTGTACCACAGCTCTCCATACCTAAATTCCTCCCAGAGAGAACTGGTCTTGCAGGAGTACTGACACAGAGGCTTGCAGGAGGGACAAGCCACAGTAAAAGACAGCAAGATCAGCTAACATTAGAGATAACCAGATGGCAAAAGGCAAGAGCAAGAACATAAGCAGCAGAAACCAAGGCTATGTGACATCAGCAGAACCCAGTTCTCCCATCACAGTGAGCCCTTGTTACCCCAACATACCAGAAAAGCAAGACTCTGATTTAAATTCACATCTCATGATGATGATAGAGGACTTTAAGAAGGACATAATAACTGCCTTAAAGAAATACAAGAGAACACAGGTAAATAGGTAGAAGACCTTAGAGAGGAAATACAAAAATCCCTTAAAGAATTACAGGTACATAAAAAACAGGTAAAGGAACGAAAGAAAACCAAGAAAACCATCCAGGATCTAAAAATGGAAATAGAAAGAAAGAAATCACAAAGCAAGACAACATTGGAGATAGACAACCTAGAAAAGAGATCAATAGTCATAGATGCAAACATCACCAAGATAATACAAGAGATACAAAAAGAGAATCTCAGGGGCAGAAGATTCCATAGAAAACAATGACAAAACAGTCAAAAATATGCAAAAAGCAATAAGCTCCTAAGCCAAAACATCCAGGTAATCCAGAACATAATGAGAAGTCCAAATCTAGGGATAGAAGACAGGGATGATTCCCTATTCAAAGGACCAATAAATATCTTCAACAAAATTACTTTCTTAACCTAAAGAAAGAGATGCCCAAGATTGTACAAGAAGAATACAGAACTCAAAAAAAAAAAAAAAAAAAAAACTGAACCCCAAAATAAATTCTTTCTGTCACATAATAATCAAAACACCAAATGTACTAAACAAAAAGGAATATTAAAAGCAGTAAGGGAAAAAGGTCAAGTAATATATAAAGGCAGACCAATCAGAATTACACCAGATGTCTCACCAGAGACTATGAAAAATAGAAGATCCTGAACAGGTGTTATACAGACCCTAAGAGAACACAAATGCTAGCCCAGGCTAACCAGCAAAACTCTCAATTAGCATAGACAGAGAAAACAAGATATTCTATAACAAAACCAAATTTCCAAAATACCTTTCCATAAATCTAGCCCTGCAAAGGATAATAGATAAAAACAAAAACAAAAACAAAACAGAAAAACAGAAAAACAAAAAAAAAACACCAACAAGGGAAGAGAAACTACACTGTAGAAAAAGCAAGAAAGCAATCTTACAAAAAAAACAGAAGATAGCCATACAAACATTATTCTACCTCTAATAACAAAAATAACAGCAAGTAACAATCACTTTTCCATAATATCTCTTAACATAATTAGATTCAATTTCCCAAAACAGACAGATTAACGGACTGGATACATAAACAGGACCAAAAATTGCTGCATATAGAAAATTCAGTGAATTAAGAAAATATCTAATAAAAAAAAATTGGAAAAAAAAAGAAAAAAAATTCAGTGACAAAGGCAGATACTACCTCAGAGTAAAAGGTTGGAAAATAATTTTCCAAGCAAATTGTCTGAAGAAACAAGCTGGAGTAGGCATTCTTTATTGGATAAAATCAACTCTCAACCAAAAGTTATCAAAAAAAGATAAGAAAGGATACTTCTTATCCATCAAAGGAAAAAAATCTACAAGAGGAGCTCTCAGATCTGAATATCTATGCTCCAAATACAAGGGTACAAACATTCAAAAAAATTTTTTTACTAAAGCTAAAAGCACATATTGCATCTCACACAATAATTGTGGGGGACTTCAACACTCAACTATCATCAATGGACAGATCAGAGAAACATACTAAAAAGAGACATAATGAAATTAACAGTATTTATGGATCAAATAGATTTAATAGATATCAATAGAAATTTCAAACTAAATGAAAAGAATATACCTTCTTTCAGCACCTCCTGGACCTTCCCCAAAATTGACCATATAATCAGTAACAAAAGAGACCTCAACAGATATAAGAAGATTGAAATAATCCCATGCCTTCATCAAATGACTATTTATTAAGGTTGGTCTTCAATAGCAACAAAAACAACTGGAAGCCCACATACACATGGGAGCTCAAGAACACTCTATTCAATGATAACTTTGTCAAGGAAGAATTAAAAAAGAAATTAAACACTTTTTAGAATTTAATGAAAATGAAGATACAACATACCCAAACTTATGGTACACAATGAAAGCAGTCCTAACTGGAAAACTCATAGCTCTGAGTGCCTCCATAAAGAAATTGAGTGAGCATAAACTAGAAGTTTAACAGCACATCTGAAAATTCTAGAACAAAAAGAAGCAAATTCATCCAAAAGGAGAAGACAGCAGGAAATAATCAAACTCAGGGTTGATATCAAACAAGTAGAAAAAATATATACAAAGAATTTTTTAAAAAGGGGGGAGCTGTTTTTTTTTTTTTTTTGAGAAAATCAACAATATAGTTAAACCCTTAGCCATACTAACCATAGGTGTACAGAGACAGTATCCAAATTAACAAAATTAGAAATAAAAAGGGAGATATAACAATAGAAACCAAGTACATTTTTAAAAATTATCAGATCCTACTAAGAAGCTATACTCACTACAACTGGAAAATCTGGATGAAATGGATAATTTTCTAGACAGACCACAATTATGCAAGTTAAATCAGGTGCAGATACATGATATAAACAGTCCCATAACCCCTAAGGAATAGAAGCAGTCATTAAAATTCCACCAACCCATAAAAACCAGGACCAGAAGGTTTTAGTGCAGAGTTCTATGTAACCATCAAAAAAAAAAAAAAAAAAAAAAAAAAAAAAAAAAAAAAAAAAAAAAAAAAAAAAAAAAAAAAAAAAAAAAAAAAAAAAAANGAGAAGGAATACTGTCCAATTCGTTTTAGGAAGCCACAATTACACTGATATAAAAAGTACACAAAGACTCAACAAAGGAAGAGAACTTCAGACACTTTTCCCTTATCAATATTGATGCAAAAATACTCAATAAAATACTTGGAACTGAATCCAAGAACATATCAAAATGATCATCCATCATAATAAAGTAGACTTCATCCCAGGGATGTAGGGATGGTTCAGTATACAGATTTCCATCAATGTTTATCCACTACATAAACAAATTCAAAGAAAAAAAAAAAAAAAACAAGTGATCATTTCATTAGATGCTGAAAAGCATTTGACAAAATTCAACATGCCTTCATGTTAAAAGTCTTGGAAAGATCAGGAATTCAAGGCCTATACCTAAACAGAGCAAAAGCAATAGACAGCAAACTAGTAGCTAACATCAAACTAAATAGAAAGACATTTTAAACAATTCCACTAAAATCAGGGACTAAACAGGGCAGCCATCTCTCTCTCTACCTATTCACTACAGCCCTTGAATTTCTACCTAGAGCAATTACACAACAAAAGGAGGTCAAAGGTAGACAAATTAGAAAGGCAGAAGTCAAACTATCACTGTTTGTAGATGATGTGATAGTATACTTAAGTGGCACTAAAAATTCCACCAGAGAACTCCTACAGCTAACTTCAGCAAAGTGGCCTGATATAAAACTAACTCAAATAAATCAGTAGCATTAATATACTCAGAGGATAAACAGGCTGAGAAAGAAATTAGGAAAATGACACTCTTCATAATAGTCACAAACAATATAAAGTGTCTTTGTTTGACTAGAGCAAAACAAGTGAAAGAAATGAATGAAACAGGACTTCAAGTCTCTGAAGAAATAAATAGAAGTAGAACCCAGAAGATGGAGAGATCTACCATGTTCATAGATTGGCAGGATTCAAATAGTAAAAATGGCCATCTTCTCAAAAGCAATCTAAAGATTCAATGCAACCCCCATCAAAATTACAACTCAATTCTTCACAAAGTGAGAAAGAGCAATTTGCAAATATATCTGGAATAACAAAAAACCTAAGATAGCAAAAACTATTCTCAACAATAAAAGAACTTCTGGTGCAATCGACATCCCAGTACCAATTGCTGTACTACAGAGCAATTGTGATAAATACTGCATAGTATTGGTACAGTGATAGGCAGGTAGATCAATGGAATAGAATTGAAGACCCAGAAATGAACTTATACACCTATGGTCACTTGATCTTTGACAAAGGAGCTAAAACCATCTAGTGGGGAAAAGATGGCATTTCAAAAAATGGTGCTGGCTCAACTGGCAGTTAGCATATAGAAGAATGAGAATCCATCAATTTTTATCTCCTTGAGCAAAGCTCAAGTTCAAGTGGTTCATGGACCTCCACATAAAACCAGATACATTGAAACTAAAAGAAGAGAAATTGAGGAAGAGGCTCAAGCACATGTGCACAGGGGGCAATTTCCTGCACAGAACATCAATAGCCTATGCTCTAAGATCAAGACTTATCACATGGGACCTCACAAAATTACAAAGATTCTATAAGGCAAAGCACACTGTATATAGGACAAAAAAGACAACCAACAGATTGGGAAATGATCTTTCCCAATCCTAAATCTGATATATGGCTAATATCCAATATATACAAAAATAATAATAATTAAAAACTTCAAGAGGTTGGACTCAAGAGAACCAAATAACCCTATTAAATATGGGTACAGAGGTAAAGAAAAATTTTTCAACTGATGAATATCAAATAGCTGAGAAGCACCTAAAAATGTTGAACATCCCTAGTAACCAGAAAAAATGAAAATCAAAACAACCCCAAGATTCTACCTCACATTAGTCAGAATGGCTAAAATCAAAAATTCAGGTGACAGCAGATGATGTTGAGGATATGGAGAAATAGGAATACTCCTCCATTGCAGGTAGGATTGCAAGCTGGTACAATGACTCTGGAAATCATTTTTTTTCAGTTCTTCAGTAAACTGGATATAGGATTACCTGAGGACCAAGCTATACCATTCCTAGGCATATACCCAGAATATTCTCCAACATGTAATAAAGACACATGCTCCACTATGTTCATAGCAACCTTATTTATAATAGCCAGGAACTGGAAATAATCCAGATGTTCCTCAACCAAGGAATGGATACAGAACATGTGGTACATTTACACAATGGAGTGCTACTCAGCTATTAAAACAATGAACTCATGAAATATTTAGACAAATAGATGGATCTTTAGGATATCATCCTAAGTGAGATAACCATACCACAAAAGAACATACATGATATGTACTCACTGATAAGTGGATATTAGCCCAGAATCTCAGAATACCCAAGATACAACTTGCAAAACACATTAAACTCAAGGAGAAGTAAGACCAAAGTGTGGATACTTCAATGCTTCTTAGAAGGGGGAACAAAATACCCATGGAAGTAGTTACAGAGACAAAAATTCTAAGCAGATCCTAAAGGACTGACTATCTAGAAACTGCCCTACCTGGGGATATATCCCATAAACAACCACTAAACCCAGACATTATTGCAGATTCCAACAAGAGCTTTCTGTCAGAAGCCTGATATAGCTGTTTCCTGACAGGCTTTGCCAGTGCCTGACTAATACAGAAGTGGATGCTCACAGTTATCCATTAGATGGAGAACGGGTCCCCAATGAAAGAGCTAGAGAAAGTACCCAAGGAGCTGAAGGGGTTTGTAGCCCCCTAGAAGGAACAATAATATGAACTAACCAGTAACCCCAGAGCTCCCTGGGACTAAACCACCAATCAAAAACAAACAAACAAACAAAACCATGGAGGGTCTTGTGGCTCTAACTACATATGTAGCAGAGAATGGCCTAGTTGGTCATCAATGGAAAGAGAGGCCCTTATTCCTGTGAAGGTTCTATGCTCCAGTATAGAGGAATGCCTGGACCAGGAAGCAGGATTGGGTGGGTTGGGAAGCAGGGGGAGAGTGTAGAGGATAGGGGATTTTCATAGGGGAATCTAGGAAAGGGAATAACATTTGAAATATAAATAAAGAAAATATTTAATGAAAAATTATCTCAAAAATATAAAATAAAAAAGGGGGCAATCAAATATCCATGAGAGGAAATACAGAGGCAAAGTGTGGAGCAGAGACTGAAGTAGACTATCCAAGGTCTGCCCCACCTGGGGATCCATCTCTTATACTGTCACCAAACTCAGACATTATTGTGGATGCCAACAAGAGCTTCCTGAATGGAGCCTGATAGCTCTTACTTGAGAGGCTCTGCCATTACTTGACAAATACAGAGGGGAATGCTCACATTCCACAATTGAACTAATCATGGGGTCCTCAATGGAGGTGCTAGAGAAAGGACCCAAGGAGCTGAAGGGATTTGCAGCCCCATAGGAGGAACAACAATGTGAACCAAGCAGTATACCCAGAGCTCTCAGGGACTAAACCACCAACCAAGGACTACACGTGGAGGGACCCATGTCTTCAGCTGCATATGTACTAGATGATGGCATTGTTGGACATCAGTGGGAGTAGAGGTCCTTAGAAGGTTCAATGCTTCTGTGTAGGGGAATGCCTGGACAGGGAAGCAGGAGTGGTGTGCAAGGAGGGGGTGTGTGATAGGGAGTTTTCAGAGGGGAAACTAGGAAAGAAGATAACATTTGAAATGTAAATATAGAAAAAAATCTAATAAAAAGCAAAGACTGCACATATATCCCATGCAAGCATATGTTGCATCTCACACCACAGTAGACATAGTATTTCTATGTAATAGGGAATAGTACAGCATGGCATTTCTATGTAATAGGAAATCCCAAAGCTTTGTCTTCTTGTCCTTTATACAGAAAAAAAAAATTGAAGCTGAATTATGATGAATTATGAAGAAAACAAAATGAGTACATGAAGAGATGATTCTGGTTTTCTGGTGGGATTTTTTTCTGCCTGGTATGAGGTGTATAACACAGGGGTTGGAAATAGATTCTCCTATATCAGTCTTTTCTGAAATTATTAGACTTTATTTCTGGTTAAATTTTCACGTACTTTATAATCCTTGAGCCAACCACTAGGTCAGCTTTAAATACTTGTCTCAAACCTTTCTATGAGTTGTCTCAACTATCTAATAATGTTTCACATTTAAAGTATTATTTGTAGAGATACTCTATGACAACCAATCCCAATGTAGTAATATTCCCATCATGTAATAGTCCCAATAGAAATTCTGTGCATATAATTTACATATTATGAATTATATGTATAATATAAATTTCTAAGTGGTAAAACTATTGATTAAAAGACATTGCTATCCTTACAAGATTACTATAAAATTTAGGCTAGTTGATTATGTTTTCTTTGTATTCCTACTAACACTAGTTAGGAAATTCTGTAGGTTTATGTTTTAAAAACAGGAGGTACTAACCAGTTTTACTTTTAAACTTTTAAAGGTATATGGTGCCAGAGCCTTATGATTTTAGTCTGCCTATTTCCAAAGACTAATGAAATCCACTACAATTCTAGAGCTTATATCCATATTCAGCTTATATGTTCATCCACATATAATATGTGCAAAAACACTACACCTTCACATTTTGATGAAGTGCATCTTGATATTTGTAGCTCATTTTAAGTGGATTCTGCAGATGAGCTAAAATAATTATACAGTTAGGTACAAGGTCTTTGCAGAAGCATGGATTTGCACATATTTCAACCTGAGTACTTCTTGTCTTTCTACTTTTTTGTTTTAGACTGTGCATAAAGTGTTCCCTTATTTAAAATTAAAAATGTCAAGTTTCAGGGTTTTTTTAAATTTGATTTTTGTGCTTTACTCATCTCTGTCAGGCATCTAGTGAACTTGAAGAAGACACATTTTAAATACTTTTGCAAGAGGTTTTATTTTATTTTTTTTAGATCTTCATTCCATTTTTGATTTTGACATTTCCTCTTATGATTTTGATTATATCAGTGAATAAATTATTTTAAATCTTTTTTCAAGTAACATTGTGTATATATCTGTGGGAGATAAACAAAAACTTTTTTCTTTTATCTGAACCTGAGTGGATTATTGTTTTCAGATAACAAAAATCTAGTGTAAGTGGTTTATAACATGAGAAAAGAGAAGAGACAGATGAAGACAAAGCAGCCATATCTACAGCCTTTAATAAAAGGCTTTGATTTCATTATAAAGAGCAGGATACCGCTAAAGAATCTTAAGTCAGGTGTCATGGTCATGTGTATCCCCTAACACACACCATGGCATCAGTGAACAAGAGCAAGATCTATGGGTTGATTCTGTATCATTCACAGCATCAAATATTTATTTGCCCATAGTCTCAAGAAAGAAATATGAAAGCATTCAAAGAACAGCTGGAGAGCTGATGGTTACAAATGTTTTCTCTTATTCTCAGTGTTAATCATTGTCAGGTTACCATGTTAAATCTCCAGTGACTTAATTCAGTGAGTCCAAGTGCATGTCCTCTAAAAGGAAATGCCGAAGAAAACAAATGAAAATTCCCTTGCCTGAGAGAGTTATTTAACTCTTAGTTTATTTCCTTCTTTTGTTAGATATTTTCTTAATTTACATTTCAAATGGTATACCTTTCCTCATTTCCCAAACAAAAATCCCCAATCCCTTCAGTCTCTGCTCCACCCTTTGTCTTCTCTGTAACTCCTTCCATGACTAATTTGTCCCCCCTTATAAGAAAGATCAAAGTATCCACACTTTGTTTCACCTGTTTTGTGAACTGTATCTGGGTTATTCCGAGATTATGGACTAATATTCATGAATCAATGAGTCTATATTATGTGTGTTCTTTTGTGAGTGGGTTACCTCACTCAGGATAATATCCTACAGATCCATCCATTTGCCTAAGAGTTTCATAAATTCATCGTTTTTAATAGCTGAGTGGTAGTCCATTGTGTAAATGTACTACATTTTCTGTATCCATTCCTCTGTTGAGTGACATCTTGGTTCTTTCCAGTTTCTGCTATGATAAATAAGGCTGCTATGAACATAGTGGAGTAGGTGTACTTATTACATTTTGTAGCATCTTCTGGGTATATACCCAGGAGTGATATTGCTGGATCCCTGATAGTACTAAGTCCAATTATCTGTGCAGCTCCCAAACTGATTTCCAGAGTGTTTGTACCAGCTTGCAATTCCAGCAACAATGGAGGAAGAAATGTTCCTCTCTCTCCATATCTTTGCCAGCTTCTGCTGTCACCTGTGTTTTTGATCTTAGCCATTCTGACTGGTGTGAGGTGGAATCTCAGGGTTGTTTTGATTTGCATTTCCCTGATGACTAAGATATTGAACATTTTTTTTTTTTTAGGTGCTTCTCAGCAATTTGGTATTCCTCTGTTGAGAATTCTTTGTTTAGCTCCATATCACATTTTTAAAATAGGGTTATTTGGTTCTCTGGAGTCTACCTTCTTGAGTTCTTTGTATATATTGGATATTAACCCTCTATCAGATTTAGGATTGGTAAAGATCTTTTCTCAATCTGTTGGTTGCCATTTTGTTGTATTGACAGTGTCCTTCGCCTTACAGAAGCTTTGCAATTTTATGAGGTCCCATTTGTCAATTCTTGATCTTACCTCAGAAGCCATTGGTGTTCTATTCCGGAATTTTTCCCCTGTGCCTATATGTTCAAGGCTCTTCCCCACTTTTTCCTCTATACGTTTCAGTGTATCTGGTTTTATGTGGAGGTCCTTGATCAACTTGGACTTGAGTTTGTAGAAGAGATAAAAATGGATGGTTTCTCATTCTTCTACATGCTAACCACCAGTTGAGCCTGCACCATTTGTTGAAAATGCTGTCTTTTTTCCACTAGATGATTTTAGCTCCTTTGTCAAAGATCAAGTGACCATAGGTGTGTGGGTTCATTTCTGGGTCTTCAATTCTATTCCTGCCTGTCACTGTACCAGTACCATGCGGTAATTATCACAATTGCTCTGTAGTACAACTTGAGGTCAGGGATGGTGATTCCAAGAAAAGTTATTTTCTTGTTGAGAATAGGTTGTGATATTCTAGGTGTTTTTTTTTTTTTTTTATTCCAGATGAATTTGCAAATTGCTTTTTCTAACTCTGTGAAGAACTGAGTTGTAGTTTTGATGGGGATTGCATTGAATCTGTAGTTTGCTTTTGGCAGGATAGCTATTTTGACTATTTTAATCCTGCCAATCCATGACCATGGAGGATTTTTCCATCTTCTGAGATCTTCTTCAAATTCTTTCATAACAGAATTGAAGTTTTTATCATACAGATCTTTCACTTGCTTAGCTAGAGTCACACCAAGGTATTTTATATTATTTGTGCTCTTAGTGTATTTTCAATTGATAGTATTACTTTGTTAATGATCAATTGCTAAATAGGCCTGAATCATTTATGAGTACATATGTATGCATAAAAAACAAATACAGCAAGATCTCATCCTATGTTGAACTCTGACTTGAATCATTTCACATTTTGAGTAGTGGATAGTTTTAAATGTATTTCAATAAGTATCCAATGCCATGTTGAGAAACAGGAGGAGAGGGAAAGTTGAAATTATATAGAAAGCTGATTACATAATTGGACTTAAATTCTAAATAGGAACAAATGATGTTTAACAGATATAATATACTGATTGTTTCCAAATCATAGCCTGAGAGTTAGGATATTCTGACAAAATAATCAATTCTTTTACATGAGGCAGCTAGATGGAATATAGTACGGTTCAAAAGCAAATCATTTGTTGTAGTACATTCATAAGATGTCTTACACATTATAGCTTGATCATCATGAATTAGGATGTAATCTCAAAAAGAGTAGATAGTAGCAGAAATATTTTTGATTGATCATGATATTATAGGGAAAGCTTTAACAATGTGTTGCATTAATCATTTTCTTATGCTAATTATAAAAACTGTGAGCTTAGCCAGGCAGTGCTGGCACATGCCTTTTATCCCAGAACTTGGGAGGCAGAGGCATGCAGATTTCTAAGTACAAGCCCAATCTTGTCTGCAAAGCAAGTTCCAGGACAGCCAGGGCTACACAGAGAAAGCCTGTCTCGAAAAAACCAAAAAAGATAGATAGATAGATAGATAGATAGATAGATAGATAGATAGATAGATAGAGATAGATAAAAGTATGAGCCCATACTTTGTTTACTTATTTTTTTTTAAATTTTTATCATATGGGAATGGTGGATTAAAGATAAATGGTTGCTGTAGGTTTTCAGTTGTCAGGAGTGAATGCTCTTTAGAAACACAGAATGCATACTCAAGGAAATCTGAAATGTGTTTGTTAAAGAATATGCCTTTCAAAGGTTGAAATTTAAGTCTTCCAAGGGCCAGATTATAAAGACTCATTGGCTCGTCTGCTTGCTTCAGATAGTATAATCTTTAAGTGGTAGGCATTAGTCAAACAAAATGAAATAACTGGGATGTACTCATAAGGAAACATTTGTAACCACACTGCTCTTTTACTGTTTGAAGAGAATATGCTTCCTCTCCCGGTTCAGAGAGGATGTTCTGCCTCACCACAGGTCCAAAGTGATGGAGCCAAAGAATGGGAACTGAAAACTCTGAAACCCAGATTAATGTCTTTCCTTCTGATAAGTTAATTTTTCTAAGGTATTTTGTAGTATAAACAGTAAGTTCAGACAATATCTAATAAGAATATTGGCATATAAAATTTACATCAAACAATATTATTTAACTCTATTCATAATGCTACAACACTAAATCACTGCTTTAATAATTATTTCATTATATTTGTTCTTGTCTATTTCTCTTCATAACTTAATGTTGATACATAGAAGTATTTTAGAAGACCATTTTTACTACTTAATAATAGAATTTGGGTGTTTCCACTATATATCTTCACCTTTTAATTTTGGTTTTGAAGGGATAATCTGTTTATTTTGATCAGCCAGTCATCTTTATAAACAGCTGTATTGACCAAAATCTTAAATTCTCATCAAAAGCTTTCCTATTTCTGATAGAATAGAGATTTAACTATCAATTTTTCATATTTTTAAAATTTATTTTATTTTTTATACATTACATATTTTATCACCCCCCCCCCGATCCACCCTCCTACTGTTCCACATCCCATACATCCTTCCCACCCCCTGTCTCCATATGGATGTCCCCACCCCTCACCCACCTGATCTCTACATTCCCTGGGGCCTCTAGTCTCTTGAGGGTTAGGTTCATCATCTCTGAATGAACACAGACCTCGAAGTTCTCTACTGTATGTGTGTTGGGGGTCTCATAACAGCTGATGTATGCTGTCTGTTTGCTGGTCCAGTGTTTAAGACATCTTGGGGGTCCAGATTAATTGAGACTGCTGGTCCTCCTGCAGGATCACCTTTCTCCTCAGCTTCTTTCAGCCTTCCTTAATTCAACAACATGGGTCAGCAGCTTCTATCCATTGGTTGGGTGCAAATATCTGCATCTAACACTTTCAGCTGCTTGTTGGGTCTTTAAGGGAGCTATCATGATAGGTCCCCTTTTGTGAGAGTTCTATAGCCTCAGCAATAGTGTAAGGCCTTGGGACTTTCCCTTGAGCTGGATTCCACATTGGACCTATCACTGGACCTTCTTTTTCTCAGGCTCCTCTCCATTTCCATCCCTGTAATTCTTTCAAACAAGAAAAATTATGTGTCAGAAATGTGACTGTGGGATGGCAACCCCATCTCTTAGTGCAAAAAAAATTCAACACAATTCATGCAAACCGAATCCAAGAACACATCAAAACTCAGCACGTTCACCACAACCAAATAAGCTTCATCCCAGGGATGCAAGGTTGGTTTAATATATGAAAATCCATTAAAGTAATTCACTATATAACAAACTCAAAGAAAAACATTACATGATGATCTCCTTAGATGCAGAACAAGCATTTGACAAAATATAACACCTCTTCATGTTAAAAGTATTAGAAAGATCAGGAATTCAAGGCCCATACCTACACATAATAAAAGAAATTTACTGCAAATCAACAGCCAATATCAAATTAAATGGAGACATACTTGAAGCATCCCCACTGAAATCAGAGACAAGACAAGAATACCCACTCTTCCCATATCTATTTAATATAGTGCTCAAAGTGCTAGCTTTAACAATAAGACTACAAAAGGAGATCAAGGGGATACAAATAGGTAAAGAAGAAATAAAGGTATCACTATTTGCAGATGATATAATAGTATACATAAGATACCCCAAAATTTCTAACAGAGAACTTCTCCAGCTGATAAACAACTCCAGGAAAGTGACTGGATATAAAATGAACTCAAATAAATCAGTAGCCTTCCTTTATACAAAGGATAAACGAGATGAGAAAGAAATTTTAGAAACAACTCTCTTCACAGTAGCAATTTTTCTTATTTTCTAATATATCAATATCATTTATTCAATTTTATACCAATATCAGACAGATTACCATTAACATCTTCCATAGCACTCTGTGTATTGGTATGCTTCTTACCCTTCAGTAGCCATTATCTGTTTTCTGTTCCCATTCTGTGTGTTTAACTTTTAAAGCATAGAAAGGAACATTAGGGTGTGGAGTAGTTCTTTTTGTTGATTTGGGGACTATTTATTTATTTATTT
>LR751377.1:111605-114105 GCA_902729485.2 Mus minutoides | reverse complement strand
GACATGTAAACATGTGAAATTTTTTTTTTGCCTAGAGTGATGGCATGAAAAATGAAATATGATGAGGACCCAGTGTTAAATAGAAATCTCCAAAATATAAAGTGTACATTATATTACAAGGTATTAGACCATTGTGAAGATGCATAAAACATGCATACGTTTCTCCTTCTGTTCCTTTTACTCATTCTTTCTTCTTACTGTTCATTTTCTGAAGATAGTGACAAAAAGAGAACATAGTATAGTACAAAGGAAGTGATCCTTAACCTCAAAAGACCAGTCAAGGGTCAAGTGGATACCACCACATAATGGTCTTTATTTGAGCTAGCTTGGGCTTAACTCACCACTGACCCACAGGATGACTCTGGAGGAGGAAAAGCCCTAAACATTCATCAAGGTAAGGTTTTATAAAAAGCTACAAGCAAGGGGTGAATGTTTCTACCTGGCAAGAATCTAATCTTGGTGCTACCATGGACTTTAGCATAATTGGCTGGTGCTGGGAGACAAAGCATAAAATTAATTTCTGATTTCTTCCTAATTGGTGGTGTTGTGGGCTTGTTAGGGGTTAACCTGGAAACTTGTACTAAAGGGTGGATGGAAATTAACCTGGAGACTCAGGTCTGGTAGGGGTTAGCCTCGAAACTGGATCTAGACTTGAGTTTTCTTGAGGGGAACACAGAAATTAACACTTGTACCACTATACTATTTTACTTGAGTTCAAACTTAGGTCATGTTCTCTGAGATGGAGTTTGAATGGAAAAAAAAAAATTGGTGTCATAATTGTTCATTTGAAAAAAAAAAAAAAAAAAAGGATGCTTGCAGCACATTTGTTGCTTGCAACCCCAACCAAGACCATTAGGGTTGGGGTGGCAGGGGCGGGGGAAGAAGGCACAAAGTTAAGGACACAGACTCCAGGAACTGGACAAGTGGCAAAAAGCAAACTCATTCAATTTATAAATTGAGAAAACCTTTATGCCTTCCACCCAGGCCTCACTGGCCCATGCCTGTTTGTTATATGTAGTTAGCACCATCTGATTGGTTGTTCTTGTCATGTGCTCTATTGTTATTTGTCTCCTGGTGCTAGGCAGGCTTTAGAGGTTAGCAGTCACAGAAGCTACTGTTGAGCATGTGTGGCCCACTGTCAGCTGCAGGTCAAGGTTGGCTTACTCAATCCTTCTACACCCATTCATATCCATTTGTCCCTAGAATAGTTATGGCAGTCTTATTAACTACCCGAAGTCACTCATGCATGAATGTTAACAATTAATTTGTCTACTTATTGCCATTAGCTATATATTTATGTTTTCCATTACACAATATATTTTCTGAAAATGATCTTAATAGAGACACATACAAATGGAAACTAACAAGGCCATGGCTCAAATATATATTTAGCATATTTAGTACAAGTAATATCATTTTAACATTTGAATTTTGTATAAATTCAAACTAAAGCTTTCTCTGAGCCCAGTACTCAGATGCAAAGAAGCTGCTGGCCTAAAATGTGTCCAACTTTCTACACTGTTTATTCTAACTCTTTCAGGACTACCAGAAGGAAAGAGAACACGGGAGGTTCTTTTAATTTCCTCTCATTTTCTAAGTAAACTAATGTAGGTAAAATTTCTGAAAGCAGTAGTTATTATTTTCTATAAGTTCTTCTCTACCCTAAATTGAAGACACTAAAAGTTTGTATTTTTAAATCTAATAGCCCCTTTGACAGAATATTTCCAATGACTCCCTTCTATTTTATCACAGCAACCAATATTTTCTTTGTGAATTGTTCACACTAGTTTATCTCTCTTTCTATGCACACATATCTCTGCCTACTGGTACAAATATTATTTGATAGACAGTATATTATGCTACAGTATAACTACATAAATCCTTCATCTACATGGACATCATTTTAAAGTACCAGATTCAGTCAATAATATTATATATTAATATGACAACAGACATTTTCTCAAAAACAAAGTTTAACTTATTTTAAATCAATTGTTGAAAATCACAACTTTGGTTTTATTGCTGATGCTTTAATTTTTTCTTCCTTCTTTTCCATCACATATATGTGACTTTGTGTGGCAGAGTAGACTATAGACCCTATTGCAATATATTGGAACATGAGATATTTACTTACTTTCCAAGGCTCTGTGCAGCACTTTTTTTACTTTATCACACTCTATTATCAGAGTGGGAGATAATTTCATGCTATTATGGATATCCATTAAGTTTGCAAGATTGATTTGATATCTCTATTGTCTGCACTAAGAACATCCCCTGGCTAATGGATCCCCCAAATATCAGGTGTTTGATGTTTTGCATTTTGGAAATTGTTAATACTCATACACAAGACTTATCAGAAAATTCATTAAAAAATAACTAACTCATGAATATAGAGTTTAACTTAGTTGCTCAGACTATTTCCACAAATAATCTGTAGTTGTAATTCTCTTTGACTGGGCAGTGACAGTGTTTATTAAACTTTAGACTCCATTGATGACTC